>WUQG02038018.1:0-10771 GCA_011317285.2 Androctonus mauritanicus | reverse complement strand
CGGGCAGGCTGCTCGTCCGTGCGCACCTGTTGCACGGACGGCGTGTCTAGTTTAAAGACACGGCAGGCGCAGTTTGGCTGACGGCGGCCACTCCAAAACTGCAGGGAGTTTGGCACTTGCGTGCCTCTGCGCCGAAACGCGAGTGGTAGAAGCACCACTTGTGGTCTCGGGAGGTGGATCTGGCACTGCCTCCTCGGTGTCTGGACCCGGAACGTGTCCTGGGGCAACCCTGCACGGAAAGACTCTCTTGGCTGCGCCAGCGCATAGAGTTCGCTGCGTCAGCAAAAAACATGTGCGCTAATCCAGCGCTATATTTTGCTGGCTTAGCTAAATATAGCGCTGGAACGGCGTCAAATTCAAAGTGCCGCGAAGCGAATAAAGGCGGATTAATGTTTAGAAAAGATTTTGGAACATTCATTAATGAAAGTTTTATTTAGATGAAGTTGATTCAAAGTTCATGTATTTTTCCTTATTTTTATTCGCAAATTACAATATATGCACCCAAACATGGAAAAAAACTCGCAGCGAATGCTCTGATTCAAAATAAAGCTTACAAACACTAAAAAAAAGAAGAATTTTGAGGTCGCTTTTTATTTTTTATTAATTATTGAGAACATAATTTTTACGAGTTTATTCTAAAAATTTGATTTTATGCTAAAAATGATTTGTGAACAAGGGTTCAGTATATACAAAAATTAAAATGTTATGTTTTTGACAATGAAATTGAAAATTAGTAAATCAAAGTATAAATTTGAAAGTTTTATTATAAGACTTGAATAATTTCCTTACAATTGTGTATTTGTTTTTCCAATCATACATCAAGATTTATGGAAATATTTTATATACGTCGATTGTGTAGAAAAATTAATTGAGAAAAGAACTTTTATAAATCGTATCTTGTGACAACGAAATTTCCTTCTTGATGTTCAACTAGTAAGCAAGGATCCACTTTTGGAAGTTGATCCACGTGAATCAGCGAGGTTTTATCAGTTTTTGTCACCTCATATGCGTGATAATATGAGACGAATTGTTGAGTTATAAAGTTTTGAACATAAAAATATATTTGATTTTTTGCTTTATAAATTTTCATAACTTTGCCGAAGAGTACTTCTTTTTTTCCTATTTCGGTAACGATAATCGAACCACATATGATTTTTTTGCCATTAACTTTAACATAATTGTATGTACAAGAATTTAGATCACCCTTTATGTTCTTGTTAAATTGTTTAAACTCTTCATCTGTTTCAATGTCGGATATCGAACCTAAACTTACGTATCCCTCTACCTCTTCGCCATGCAATTTCAGACAAGCCATGTATAACTGATTTCTTACTGCAATAGAATAAGGAGCATTTTTTTTAGAACTCGTACCCGTGGCATATAACTTGAGATCTCTGTTTTTTCTTTCATACGGATTCGACCAATAGTGAACTGGTGGACCACATAATTCCATTACCGTTGGTAAATGGAGGTCATTGTGGCCCTTATGCATAAGATCTTGAAAAAGTTCTATAAAATCCTGGTTTTGAAGTTTTACAATATCTCTCAGCTGCGTTAGGTCACTTTTACGAAAAGATGGGGCCATAACAATACCTACTTTTTTTCGAAGCGTTCTATAGACTCTCCAATATTTGTTATCTTTGGGAATTAGATGCCCTATCATGACACCTAAGTAACGAACCAGACAGAGCATTTCTGAAGCCGATTGTTTGCAAACTATAGTTTTGCTGCTTCCTTGGATTTTACTGTTGCCGTAATCTATATGCAATGGCCTAGGTTTATTGTTCTTGTCAATATGCCCATAGTCAAATTTGGCAATGCAATTATTAACAGTTTCTAACGATAAAATTTTGTCAGCTAAAATTAAACGATTCAAAACATTCACAATGATGTAACGAGCAGTACCTTCCATTATGTCATGCATAATATCAAGCGAGAAATTTTCGGCAATGTGGAAGTCTTGGATCTCGTTGAAGACACACTCCTCTTTTACACCATGTGACAAAGTTGCCAGGTCTAACATATAATTGTCTCTATTACGTAAATATTCAGGCAACTCTACTGTTGTAATTTTGCAGAGTTTCGCTGGCAACCTGCAAATTCGGCAATAAAATTCTCCACTTGAACAGTAAAACCCGCAAGATTGGTTTAATCCGAGGTTATCCCCCACTATTATTACGCAACAAAAATGTAATTTAATTTTTTTTGTGCCACTCTTAAATTCAATCCCATCTTTAGATAATTTATTCATCTCCTCAATGAAAGGTCGGAAAACAGCCTTATTTCCACACTCTGTACGATCCTTGGAGAAAAATATAGTTGATAGAAAAATGTTGTTTATTTTAGCCCTCAAATGTGGTGGAAGGGTGGGCAGCGCAACATATGCTGCACCAAATTTTTGACCATCGGCATGGGATCCTAGAGCATTTCCGGCCGTGAAATCGTCAAAAAATCCGTTTATTGGAACAATGTTTCGGTCCGGATATTTGTTTTTATATTTTTGCCAAATTTTGGTTTGGGTAAGATTTGAGCAAACATTCGTATCTTGAGACTGTTGGTCCAAAAAGTTCTCATATTTCTTCATCTCATCGTACACTCCAGGAATGTTAAAAAAAGTCTCTAGTTGATGTTTGAGAGGAACGTAAGTACCTTTTGCAACTTTTTCAACGGTAACCCCCTGATCGTTAATAACATTTTTTATACCAATATCATACTCTTGTGGCTCAAGATAAATGTTCAAATCTTTGTATAATTTAAAACATTTTTTCTCGGTATTGATAGCGTTAAGGGGATCTTTGAATCTATGTATGGTAACTTTCATCCGGTTTATAATTGTTTTGTCAACGTCTTCTAAATCTCGACAAAGCTCCTGTTGTAGGGCAAGAAAACTAACTGTTACAAATTTATTGAAATAGTCTATCAAGTTTTGAACACCATCGCGATGCACATATTTAGTTTTGTACAGCTTCAGGGACAGCTTTACTTTTTCCTTCTGGTAATCGATCATTTTGTGGATCTGAAAGTCTGAAATTTTTTAGAAGTTTAGAATGTTGTTAAATAATATATGATTGCAAAAAATAACTTAAGATATAGCAAAAAATAATAACTCAGACATACAGCAAAATAAATAAATACTTTATTGATCTATATATTTACTACTCAAAATTTAAAATGTACAACTATACATTTAACATTTATCATTGTTAATCATTTTTTTTAGCAAATACTTTGGGATATTTTTTTTGGTTTTCAATATCTACCTACAAAACTTATTATGCAAATACGATGTATAAAAGCTCTGGATGTAAGCAATTTCTTTGTAGTACCAAGTTTGATCCATGCAGAATATTTTTCCAATCTAATTGAACTAATATCATTCTTTCAAAAATTTAAGTAAGCATGGCACAGTGTTAAAATGAAAACAAAAGTAAAAACAGAAACTCTGTTCCGAACATTTTTTCAATCTAATTGAATTAATATTATTTTTTTGAAAATAAAAGTAAACATGCCAGTGTTAAAAAGAAAACGAAATGAAAAACAGAAACTCTGTCCACAATATTTTTTATGATTCAAACGTAGTTTTTTCTAATATTTATTTAAGTCCAATCAAATAAAACGACTTTTTTTGGAAATATCTCCAAGTTTAATCAGTACGACGCTTTTTATTCTGAGATTTTCCGGATTTTCGCAAAGTTTCTGGTGCTTTTCTTGTTCTACCCTTTTCTGCGTTATCTTTGAATCTACCACATGCAATGAGAAGAGTTCTAACAGAAGAGTAAATTATTGGAGCATTCATTTCATAAATACTCTCTTTCAAAAATTGCCAAACTGGCATAGACGCTATAGGAAATCTCTCTTCGAATAAATATCCAATTTTAAAACACATGGATACTGCATTAATCAAACTTGGAACTTTATAAATTCTAATGCCTATTCTCAAAAAATATAGTAAAGAGTCCATTGTTTGCCCAATGCAAGTTATGTGTATTGGTAATAATTTTGTATATTTATTATACAGTGCGGAGAGATTATCAAAGTCTGATATAGATTGTTCAACATCCTGCGGTTAAAAGTGAGAATTCCAAATTATACAAAGCAATAAAGAAAAAATATGACTGGAACACTTACGTCACTGCGTTGAATAAACGACTTCTGAACCACGTCTGCTGCTGCTCTCCAGGAGCCACCAACACTATTTGAACAAGTGAATGGACCTAACAAATATCCAAGAACCAGAAATGCTAAATCTGGATCACGTTCTAAAAAAATGAGAATAAAACGACAGTTAAAAAAAATTAAAAAAATGTGTGGGCGCTTAAAAAAATATTTACCAGTTCTTGGTTCAGTATTCCCAAAGGCAAGAGTCTCAGCGATGTCCTTGTTTGTTTTTTTAGAATTTGCAACGATAAAAACTTTTTTTGCAAGTTCTGGCCACTTGTCCTGCAACTTGGTGGCTAATTCAAGATAGATTTTGTCAAAATCTCGAGTGAGCTGTAAATACCAAATTTTCACATTTAATATGAATATGCAAGGCTTTCAAAAAATTGTAAGCTTCGCCTTTAAGCCTTGAATAAAGTTTGCTTTTCTTTATGAGTTTAACAGATTATGGATGAAAAAATTTTTTTTAAGTTTGTGAACAAGAACAAAATTTTTAAAGCAAGATCTAATTTAATAAAATTATGAAAAATCTTTAATAAAGTAAAATTCTTTGTCAACCTGAAGAGACATTATTACACAACTTACAAGACTATATGCGTTTGGAGATTCAAAAATTTTAAAAGATTCGATGAAATCTTTTATAGCAATTCTCTTCATAAGCGGTACTCGCTGGTCTCTTAGTTCGTCCCACTTTTGCAAGAATTCCTGATCAATGAGCCCGGAGAAATTTTTCAACTCATCAAAAATTGGTGAATCGAGACTTTGCGCTGTAAAAAATGTTTAGTAAAAAATTTTGTTTTGTTTGTATGCGAGGGCAAACTTACCAGATTGGATGACGGCAGATTTTTTGCTTTTTTTACGATGCACTTCGCCTAATGAAATTGCTTCTCCACGAAGTTTAACAAATTTATTGTATAAAATTCCAGTCGCAAACTTTGACCCCACAACTGCCGGATCATACCAATCTTCAGAAAATTGACCGTCAAACGTTTCAGCTATACCATCAGCCAGCCACTTGAATCGATCTGGGTCATGCCTGTGGATAGACCAGATGAAAATTAGTGCATGATAATTTTGATATAAACTAAATTTTCAAAACAATTTTTGTTATTCTGTAAACTCAAAAAGTGTATTGCAAAAATATTTTTAATTCGTGAAAAAGCTGATTAGCCCAATTCAGAACACAAGTGTGGCAACAAAGTTGTTTGTGCTTTTATTAATTGATTTGACACAAGTCATAGCAATGAATTTGTTAAATAAATCACCAAACGGTTGATCATCTAGCTCCCGAAATTATAACACCATAAAGATATTTTAAAATATAATAGTTGATAAAATAGTTAGATCCAAACGATACAGCTAATAATAAATACTGCATGCCAAAAAATTTTTTTTTCGATCAACTCTAAATACACTGAAATTGTTGTCTATTTCTTAAAAGACTTTTCTAAAAAAAAATGAAAAGAGAAAAAATTGAGTCGTCAATTTTTCAACAATAAAAACATCTTATTCGAATAGACTGACAATTGAAGATCTCTTGATCTACTCGAGGATTAATACTCATTGAAAATATTTTAAGACCTCTATTTTCATATTGAGTAATGAAAAATTTTAAACTTACTCGCATTTCCCTAAATAGAATTCATTTTCCATTACTATTGTTCCCAAAAGATATTTATCAAATCCATTCTTTTCTTTGATATATACTAAGTCAGTTTCGTCCTTGTCTTCAACTTCGGATTGTTCAGCTTGTGTTTCATCCTCATCATGAACTTCAGTTTCATTATTGAATTCAGTTTCTTTCAATTTTGCATACCATTTTAATAAACACTGACCACGGTAAGTTTTTTTCATCAGTGTCTCAATATGAGTAGCCGCCAAACTTTTCTCTTGTACAACTTTAAAAAAATGACAAAAAACCAATTGCTGATTTCAAAAACTCATTTTGAACAATTTTTTAAAAGCATATAAAAGGAATAGTTACATGACTAAAACACTCAAGCTAACAGACAAAAATACAGGATCACTCATAATTAGATCATACTAAGATTGTTATAAAAGAAATTTAAGATCTCAAACTCGCCTTCTAGTAAAAGCCATTTATTTTAATAACCAAATGCTAGCTTTGAAATTTCAGAACAAAAACTTTAAAAAACTATGCTAGGATAACTTATTTCAACATTCTGAAAAGTACAACTTATTCGTGTACATTCCTGTAATATTTAATGAGACTCAGTTTGACTAATATACTAAGTAATAAATTTTTTTCCACATAAAACGCTTTATCACCAAAAATCATATATTTCCATATGAATTAAAATCAAAATTTGTATTCATTCCTTTAATATGCTGTTAATATTTTATGAAATTGGAAAAATACCATTATCGACTCTTGAAGTATTAGAAGCAACTTGGCGAATGTTATTATCAAGCCGAAACAATAATGATTCTGAGTCCACAATAGTGACATCGTTATCTGAATTTAGGTCAATATGATAGTCATGATCAACAATGGGATCCCCACTCACTTCTTCTGTATATACAACATCACCTGAAGTAATCACAACTTCATTAAAAAGAAGAAAAAAATTGTAATGTAAAGTTTTCAAAGATTTGTCATATTTTGCTTTTTTTGCTGTCAATTACAAATCTACATGTCAATAATCTTCTCGAGCATGAACTTTAGAAATAAAAGAGATTTATTGTTTTTGTCTAAAGAATTGTAAAAATTTTTCACTATACTTAATTATTCCACACAATTTAACATAAGATGTTAGTTAAAAAGCATTCTATTAGTTAAAATTATTCATTAATAAGGATGAAAACAACACTGCAGAAAAGCTGTGGTACTACAAACATTTACTTTGGAAACAAAAGGCTGAATAATCAAAAAATGATGAGCACAAGCAATTATGTGAATATAAATACCACATAAATACACACGCTGAAAATAAATGAAAATAATACTTTTACCATTTGGTAACACCAGTGGAATTAATGCATTGCTGGAGCTGCCACTCATTTCACCAATTAAATTGACTAATTTTCTAATAAATTATCACTATTTTATTTATTTTTACTAGCATAAATAGTCTCTGAGTAAACAAAACGGCTCCGCAAACACTCAAATTACGATCAGCTGACGCGCGCACGCGGCCGAAATACAGTATATATATACCAGGCGCGCCAGCGCTTTATTTGGCTGGCCTGGCGAAATATTGCGCTGGAACAGCGCTTACCTCACTGTGCTGCCACAGCAAAGAGAGTTTTTCTGTGCAAAATTGAATAAATTACGCTATTCAGCGGAAATTAAATTTTATAAGGATGAAATAGTACCGTTTGAAAACAATTCATCCAATCCATTCAATCGCAACTTCTTTGGAAATAAAAATTTTTACCCGAATTTTAATACTGATTTCAATATGAACCGGTTTTTACAAGGACCTAATCAGCAAAATTATCAGAATTATACAAAGTCACGACATCATCACAGGAAATTCAAAATTTTATGTTGATACAGGAGCAGAAATAAGTATAGTAAAGGCAAAAATACTTCAAGATAACGTAAAAATTGATACGCGTTCAAAAATAAATATTCATGGCGTAACTCCGGGAAAAGAAGCAACAATTGGTGCAATAATTTTAAACATAAATAAAATGCCTTGTGTATTCCATGTAGTTCATGACGACATAAACTTAGAAGCCGACGGATTGATTGGGTGTGATATTTTGCAAAATCACGGCGGGAAAATTGATATGAAACAAAGATTTATGAAATTAGGGCAAACTACACTGCCGTTTGAAAAAAATGAATCAATTATTATAAATGGGCGCTCGAAACAAATAATACATGTAAACATAGATAGCAACATTTCCGAGGGCATAATACCTCAATTAAATATACATCCATCCATATTTTGCGGAAATGCGCTAGTGAAAAATCAAAATGGCAAAGCATACGTTATGTGCATAAATACGAGCGATGAAATCATTGAATTTGAAACTCCATATGTAAATTTGGAGGAAGTTTACACAGAAAAACATATTACCGATACGTCACTTTTTAACTCTGAAAATGACAGAAACAGTTCTCATTTAGGGGAAGACGAAACTGCAAAATTAATTGAAAAAGAATTGAATTTAGAGCATTTGAACGAGATTGAAAAGGAGTCAGTAAGACGATTATTGAGGGAATTTTCAGACATTTTCTACTTAGAGGGTCAAAAACTAAAAGCCGTTACGCTTATAGAGCACGAAATTCCAACTACCGATGAATTTCCTATCAGATCAAAGCAATTTAGACACCCTCCTGCAGCAAAAGAAGAAGGAGAAAAATTAATAAGAGAACAGCTTGCTCAAGGAATAATTGAACCTTCAAAGTCACCTTATAATAGTCCTGTTTTAGTCATACCGAAAAAACTTGGCTTGGATGGTTCTAAAAAATGGAGAATTGTAATAGATTACAGAAAATTGAATGAAAAAAGCGTCGGAGATGCATACCCACTGCCGTTGATTTCCGATATTCTTGATAAAATCGAAGAGGCAAAATATATTTCAGTGTTTGACTTAAAATCGGGATTTCACCAGGTCAAGATAGCGAAAAAAGATAGACACAAAACTGCTTTCACTTTTAATTTCGGGCACTATCAATACAAAAGGTTGCCAATGGGCCTGAAATCATCTCCCGCAACATTTCAGAGATTAATCGATTTGGTTTTAGCAGGAATTCAAGGAATAGAAGCGTTTATTTATATTGACGACATACTTATTTCAGCTAAATCGATAGAGGAACATGAACAAAGATGTAGAAACTTATTTCAACGTCTCAGAGATGCAAACATGAAACTTGAACCAAAAAATGTGAATTTATGAAAGAAAAAGCAGAATATTTAGGCCACGTAGTAGGAAATGAAAAAATTGAACCAAATCCAAAAAAAAATAAAAGCGGTCAAAGAATTTCCGGCACCTAAAAATCAGAAAAAAGTAAAGCAATTCTTGGGGCTAGCTTCTTATTATAGAAGGTATATAAAAGATCTTGCTCGTAACACCAAGCCCCTTTATGATCTACTCAAAAAAGATGTTGATTTTATTTGGGGTCCCGCACAACAAACATCGTTTATAAAACTTAAAAAAGCTCTTTGCTCTGAGCCAGTACTCGTTACGCCTGATTTCTCACAAGGATTCACAGTAATCACAGATGCAAGCGATTTCGCGCTAGGTGCAATTTTATGCCAGGGAGATTTAGGCAAAAAAAGAGTAATTGCGTACGCCTCACGAATGCTAAAAGGGCCAGAATGGAAAAATTCTACTTATGAAAAAGAACTTCTCGCGTTGGTTTTCGCAACAGAGCGATTTAGAGCATATCTTTATGGTCGACCATTTAAAGCCATCACGGATAATCAGGCATTAAAATATTTATTTCATACGAAGAAACCTGACCTAAGAGCCCATTGCTTGAGAACAAAACTTGAAGGATTAGAAATAGAAATTTTTTTTCGACCAGGGAAAACCAATGTTGCAGCAGACGCGTTATCTAGAAATCCAATTATCCAAGAAGGAGAAGAGGATCCCGAATTACCACGAATACAACTTTATGAATTAGCGACAAACAAGTACTAGAAAATACTGAGATGGAAAAAAAACTCAAATATTAATAACTAAGGCTAGAGCAAAAAGATATGGAAAAGAAAGCGCAAGCAGTGATTCAGAAGACGAATTAGAGCCACCAAAATCAAAAATGAAAGTAAGCAACGATACCACCATTATATCACGACCAAAAATAGAACAGAAATTGAGAAACCTAATAAGAGCAGATAAAATGAAAGATAAAATTTTGGCGTGCAGTATACCAAACACAAATCCACCCGCAACACCTTCAAAAGAAGTAGTAGAAATACCGATCTCAAGAAAGAGGGGAAGACCCAGAAAAGAAAACAAACCAGTCAAAAAACCATGAAAAAAGTAGGATTTGACAACAAAGTCCAGACGTATTCCTGAGCCTTGCCAAGCGCGTCAAATCCAAAATTCGATCTCATACCATCAAGCTTAGAAACAACACACCCAAACGACGATTCATCCTTCGAGGATAGAACAAGAATAAAAGACATAAATTCGTGGCTTGTAGAAGACGATTCAGAGATGGGGTTTGAAGACAATTTTCAGACGCCTGAAAATGAAAAAGGCGATCAAATGAACGCTAAAAATACGTTACAAGAAACAATTTTTCCAAAATCGAATAGCGAAACACAAAAACGAACTATTTCGGAGAAAATTCACGAATTTTCTTCAACGTTAAACAAGAACGAAACGCAAATGTTAAGGAAAAGTTACATAGTAGATTTAGAAGAACAGAAAATCGAAGGAAAATCAGCAATTAATATTCGCATTAATAAAAATATTTCAGAAGGTAATAATAACAACTCAAAAATTAAAGCCCACGGAAATGATTATACAAAAACTAGTAGTAGTAATGAAAATATAACGGAGAAAAAGAAGAGCGAATCAAAAATAGAAACTGAAAGCCTCAAGCGTAATGCAATACTCAGGGAAAATGACGAATTTTCATCTGATCCGCTGCGAGCAAAATTTAGACCACTTTACAACCAACATAATG
>WUQG02038007.1:0-10772 GCA_011317285.2 Androctonus mauritanicus | reverse complement strand
CTTTTGTTTCTGATAGCGCCTAAGGACTTTACTTTCAAAATTTTATTAGCGAATTACATCTTTCGTCTTCATTTGCCCTCCGATTGATCTAAAATATCAAAGCTTTCGTTTTATCTGCCTTAAATCACTCGGCCTTTGCAGATAAACCAATAAATCTGTTTTCAGACACTTTTTATAATTGCATTTTAGGAGGGGGAAAAAAGCTGCAGATATTTTTCAAACTATTTTAACCATTCAAAATGAGTAGAAACGAAGAGAGACACTCGCATTTTGCTTTCGAGTACGGACATTAAAGAATAAAAGCTTCTAAAATGATTCGTAATAAAAGAACTTGAAAAGATGAATTTTAATTTGACAGGAAACTTTTTATCTCCGCTTTATCTGTTTTTCGATATTCTCTCGTGAATCATATAAATGAACAGTTTTCTTTCATTATTTATCTTACAGAAACAAACAGTTTTAGTTATATTGCGAAAGATGGAAAAACGTGCTTTTCTCATTTGTTCCTGATGTGAACATGCATCTTACATGATTTATAAGGGAGAGGTGAACATGGTTTCCATTAGAAGTCAAAACAAAGATAAATCAACTTCCATCATTAAATATAATCCTAGATTTTATTTAATGCTTCAAAATTTACGTGTTTATAAAATATAATTGCATATATTCTTTCTTCAGTAATGTAAAAATACATTTTGATTATGTGTTTAACGCCGATCTCTATCATTATTACAGTTATCATTTGAATAATCTCGAATCACAAATAGAGCATCTTTCGTCCAAAAAAAGAGATCTGCTATCATATTTATGAGAATTTACAGTTGGTTGAACTTTCCAATGACTTTATACATCCTCCATGCAAACGAATTACATTTTAGTTATAATATTCTCAAAATCAGTATAAAGAAAATAGCATGTTTAAGAAGATAAAACTTATTAGCTATTGTATGCAATTTGTTAATTCATGTTTTATGTTATTGCTATAAGTTTATAATTCCGGTTTTGAAACTGCTACTGTTAACAGGTTTTCAGATGAAATAGTTGAAATTTTAACAGTCGAATTAGCAAATAAATCGAGACAATAAATGGCTAAAGACGACTTTTTAACTTACTTTACCGTTCTAAAATAGTCTCCGGTGCATCATTTTAGCAACTTTAAACTTCGATACTCAAATGATGCTCGAGTGCGTCGTTTCGAATCTCCATGTCTGGAACGTTTCGAAATAACTAAAATTATTTTATGGTCAAAATAAAGTTCACTAAAATTTTTCCGATTAAGAAAACTTTTTCATTAATTCACATTTCGATGATCGAGACTACAGAAATTTTAGAGGAAATTGGCTAGTGGGCATACAGAATACAAATGGAACAAAAGAGAACTAAACATCGATTTTGCCGACGATAACTAAAAGACACAAAAGTAAAAGGTCGATGAAAAATGTCCTACTCAAGGTCCGATCGTTTACTGGGAAGAATCGAGAGGGGAGGAACTAGAAATCCGTCTATGGAACCGGAAAGAAGGTCAGTTCAATATACATAGAGGTTCGATCAGTTTTTCCCTAGTGTGAGCACGTACCAGGTGTCGTAGTTCGATAGGAAGACATGACAGATGTTCATCCTGTCTGTTCACGATCTACCAGTAGCGAGCGCTAAGAGAGGCTGAAATTTTCTACCTAGAGAAAAGATCTATGTCCCTATCTAATAGCCACTCATAATTCAAAACGTAAAATTCTTCCTTTACTAATACTCTCTTTCCTTTCGTCATCCTTCTTCGAAGGATAATGATCGATTGAAATTCCTCGTGTTTTCACACAATTTTCTTATTTTACCTCTAAAAATAAATTCTCATTCTTAAAAAAAGCACTACTCAATTCCACTAAAGAAAAACTTAAATTAGCTATTTCCATTTTATAAATCAACTTAAGAACAAGTTTACGAAAAATGGAACGAATTATTCTTATAATCATTTTTTGCTTTATTAAATTGTATAAAATTTTAAGTAGGAAAAAAATGGGAAATTTAGTTTCGGAAAATTTGTTTTAATTAAAATGATTGGATTATGCTTATTTTATTTTTTGAAATATTTTGCGTTGTTTAAAATTTAATACAAAAAAGGGGATAAGTAAAATTACCTTTTCTGACTTTATCGACGGTCTTCTGTGGTTTGTATTTTTAAAATTTCAGCAGATAAATTTAATTAGCGTAAGATAAATGTACAGACAGTGATTACATAAATAAGCAAATAAGAAATAATCTTGACCTGTATTCTAATCTGGTGATATATATATTTTTTTCTCCTTAACTGAATTATCGGTGTCGAAAAATGTTTTTGCACCAGAACAAACAACGTTTAATTATCTGCTTTTTTAAAATTGCATTGGGGTCATTAAAGAAGCTAATGAATTTTTAAGTCTGGTATCAAAATTAATTAGGATAAATTAAAATTAAGAACGATCTTATAGCCTATGATTTGCCATTTTTAATTATAAATTTCTTTTCTACTTTTTGAATTATTTATATTAGTCGTACGTAGTATTATTTTATTCGGTATTAAAATTTTATCCCTCTCTAATATGCTTATAATATTTTAACAATATTAATTTACTAGGGAATTTTATCTTATTTCTGATACTATCATCATCGTGAATAAATTTGAAGATTTTACACCAGATAGATATAACGCCACTTTGAATCCATGCAATAAAAAAAGAAAAAAAGTAACTCTTTAAATTGATAATTAAAAATGAAACAGTTCAATTATTAGAAAGCAACTGAAAAACTTCGTCACTTTAAGAAAGGAACTAGTCATCGATTTTCCTCTGGTCAGATTTTTGATGATAAATCCATAAGAATCGTTGGGAGATTTACAAATCTAGATGCTGCGTATCTATTACCGAGTTCATAGTTGTACTGTATAATGATGGATTCGATAAAAATTGAAATTTTATTCTCTATCCAGTTGAAGTCATCGAATCTGCGGGAGTAAGTCGTGATAAAAATGTTACAGAAATTGAAACTTCTGGCAGATGGTAACCATGAAGGAAAAAGTCAGGAGGAAAAAAATCTATCTTGGATGGAAAGAAATACTTTCCTTTCTCAGATTTTTTTTCAGCCCAGAGTCCAGTCAGTCACTGTGAAATAACAACGATATGTAATTTATGACGACTTTAATCTTCATGAAAGCGTTCCGTTAAGCGTTTATTGTATATCCTTATTGCAAAGTTTCAACTACTGGAAATTTCCTGGCAATTTATAGATTGAGTTCCTTCAACATTCGAAAATGCGCTATTTCTGACATTTAGCAGATGCCGATAGTTATATCCACTAATTGTAGAAATTTGTCAAGAATCAAAAGTGCAGATTGAAAGTGTAGACGTAACCTGCATAATTAAAGTAAATTTTTCGTGATACTTTCCATCCTGACAGTTATGGTGTTAAAGGAAATATTTATGTGGACTAATTAACATTTATATTTATATCTATATTCAAATTAGCATTTATATAGATTACATTATAAATGCTAATTTTATTTATGAATTCGTCATTCGAATATAATTGAGAAATTTGCCTAAAAAAAGTCAATTACGTAATATTTCTCTGAATACCAAGAACATTTTGTGTGGTTTCCGAAACATAAACTACAATTTAAATTAATTTGGAAACTTTATATCCTTTAATTTTATTTTATGAACACTAATGAAATATTTAAAACTTGACTATTTTCTTAACAGTTGTAAATATTAATTGAAAAACATTTTCTAAATTGATTTGTGTATTGTTAAAAAAAATTGGCGAAATTTTAATATTTTAAAATAATATATTTAAGGACAAATTGATAAATGAATAGTAATAACAGTTATGATAATAGATATTTTTTTATCCACCAAAAGAAAGAAATGTAAACGTCGCGTTTTCTATTATATTTTGTTTCCCACAGTTGACACATTTTGCCATTTCCTGCATTGGATGACTGTTTCTAGCTATCTTTGTCTAGAGAGATATGTCGTCTCTAGAGACTTTGCTGATTAGTGACGTATCCCTCTGGGAACATGAATTATGACTGCAGCTCGCATTCCTATCATCGAATCAAATCTTCTGTCAACAAGTACAATGTCGGTGCGAACAAGCCGTAAAGAAAGGAAAAGAAAAGTGCACCTTGTGTAACTGTAAGGAGAAAGTATCATCTGAGACTTTGTCATCAATCTCCCTGCACATTTTGTTCGGCTGCCAGACATTCCTTTTGAACACTTTCGCACAATCCGTATGTTGAACAGAAAAGGCAGCAGTTAATACAGACCTGTTGGTTTTCTTCAAAAGAATTACTATTTATCTCTTTCGGAAATAAAGTTTTCAAATATTTATTTTCCTGTCAGTAAAATTATTCATGGGATATAATTTATTAAAACGAATTAGCGAATAACCAAATATGCAATCTTTAAATTTAGTCTTTGCGCAAACATTGAAGGCGACTCTTTCTTCCATATTTAAAAACTAAACAGATTATCTTCATAAATTATCGCATTTTACCTCAACTTTTTATTAGCGTGATTGACCAATACTCTTTTACATTTATCGTTATATTTGAATTTGCATAAATTTTAACAAGTTAATTCGATTACAATCTATTTTTAGGAATTGATTCATTTGATTGAATTCCTTGACGGCATTTTATTTCGATTATTGCGATTTTAAGTCATAAATCGATTTCTGATTTTCATTTTTTTTGTTCAAATAAAAAAAATCGCCTACAGATGGTCACAATTCGGAACATTTATTAAATAATCACACTAAAATACAATTTCGATTTTCTTACCGTTCAATATATGAAAAGTATTTAAAAATTACCTTCGGATCTTTAAAAGAAATCTTTATAGTTATTGAATGTCGGCTCCTTCGCGCTTTTTAAAGGATATTTCGAAAATAAATTTATATGATTATTTATTGGAGTAAACTATTAATTAAAATTTCTAGTAGATCGTCGATTATTCCAACTGATTGGGATCAAGGTTGTTCGATTAATTAAATAGTTGGGATAATCGAATATATACGAGAATATCCAGTTTATACAAAAGTGAATTACAGAATGATATGCGAGAGTATTACTACTCTGCCTTAAGGTATGAAATATAAAAAACAATTTTAGGATATAACAATCGAATCTTCCATACAGTAGCCAAATTAACATCTAATTTTTAATTGCTATTATAATGACAAATTAAAACTATTGCATATATCTTCGAATAAATAATTGTAAACGAATGCGTTAAGAGACAAGAACAATAATTCGGCACAACAGCCAGTGCGCTAAAAGAAAATACTTTCTTGCTTTTGGTGGCAATGATTCGAACAGCTGTGATTATGTTTAGATATTTGTGTTTTTTAATTAAAAATATTGGTTAAAATAACAACTCGAATACATTTTTTACTTCCAAAGTAATGCTAGAGGAGAAGCTAAAATACAGTGACTCCGATCAAAAAAATATTAGAGGAAAATTAAAAGAAAATAAACATATTTAACATTTTCTGGATAAAGTTGTTTCTACAAATATTTTAAAATTTTTTAATTTTATTTCTCTATATTCAGATGTTTTCTTTTGTTAAGATATGAGTTTTATTACGTTGCAACAAATAAATAAAATTTATTCTTAATATTGAAAGTGCGCGTTTTAAATTTCTAGAATATTAAATATATCATGGGAAAATTGGTTTTCAAAAGATATTTATTTTACTATAAAAATAATTAATTAAATTCTCTTTACTTTACTATTTTCAAAAATTTATTAAAGAAAAACTGATAAAAAATTTAAAGCATTTTCTCTTATTTTCCGCACTTTCTTACGTTCTGAAAATTTCAGAAGAGAATTTCCAAACCAGAATATTTTATTTTCCGGTAGAGTTACTATCTGTTGTACTCGCTGAGAAGACAGTGAAATTGAATTTTATAAAGTAAAACATTTTGTTTTCCTTAGAGTATATTGATGTTTGAAAACATTTTCCTGACAAATCTAACAGTAAGTGGAATGGATATGCGGAATAACAGACTCTGCTTTACAACTGTCATCGAGTAAATGTAAAGAGAGTCGATGTTGGTCAGAATCGAAGGAGTAACAGAAACAGTTCTGATGACAGAGTAGCTAATAAACACCTGACAGCCGATGTCAATTGTACTCTTTCACTTATTTTTGAATCGAGAAAGGATGTTCCGTTTATTTTTCCATCGAAATAATCTTGTCGAACATCATAAACAATCGGATTTCGTCCGATTTCTTTGCGTGTTATTCGTAACGACTCTTTATCTAATAAAACGAGTAACACCACGGGCACTGGGTGGGGTTACGGATCAAGATATCGATACTCTTCCAAAGATACCGGGTCGAGATGTAACGGTTCTTTTTGTCTGATAAAGTAAAATGTGTCGATAGGCATTATCGAACCGGTTTTCCTTTTCCACAGTTATTAATGGCCATCAAAAATATTCTACGTGTGGATGACCATAGCGATACTACGAAATAATAATTAATACAATCGGCAATTTGTACTCCGCAATTTTACAGCTTCCTTATGCGGGAAAGTTTGATAGACGGACGTCGCCATGTTTTCCGAATTAATGAACTACACTGTGACGAACAACAGCGTATTGATTTGTACTAGCGGAAAATACGCTATATTATTCACAGAATTTAGTCGAAATGCGACGATTTTCAACATTTTCTCGCCACTTGGTAACTGCGTGCTTAATATATTCTATAAAGATGCGATAATTATGGTTTCCGTAACCACCTTAAGTTTCCGATTCTTACTTTATTCTTGTCCAGAACAGTTCTTAAAGGAAATTTACGGATCGTTAGAAAGATAATATAATAATTATGTAACTTATTAGAGGATAATAATTACATTTTGTAATTATTGACTCGACCGCTTAAAACGTATCGTATAAAATTAATCGGGCAAAATAAGAGGGATTAAAATCTGGAGTGTTGGTAATAATCCGCCTGGTTTTACTTGTTGGCTTTAGTTTTCAATCAGCGATGGAACTCACTCGATGGATCCTGTACATTTAATCAGATGAGTAAATATAAGAGTGAGTTGTGGACAAACGTATTAAGGCCACTCCGGGTGTATTTAGAAATCGGAAGATCCGAGTTCGATTTCAACTCGGCCAAGCGATAACATAAAGAATGACTTTCCATTCCACTAAATATTCATTTTCCCTTTTTAATATTCTCTCGTCCAATTAAATTTCTTTTCCGGAAAAGTCGTAATTGTCATTTGTTTGCACGAAATTATCCAAGCGTTTCGACTGTGGAATAACGTGATAAATATTTTAAAATTGAAAAAGTTTCTTTTGTAATATTAAACTATTTAAACTCAACAGCTTGGAGGAGAAAAATTTTAAAATTCTGTGAATAGTGCGATATTTTTTGTCTTCCTTCCGAATGTGTCTCGAGTTGCTGTCAGCCTCATACGTGACTTTAATGATACTTTTGGATAAAGTGCTACTAAGCTTTGTTCTTGGACGACTTTTCCTGTCAAAAAAACCAGTTAACTCACTGTCGATGGCCAATCTTTCCTATCTATTCTTACTATTCACTTTTTATATAATTTACTTATAACTTCACTTATGTTGTGTTTTTTTTTTTTTAATTGATTTACTTCTAGTCTCAATATAATTTTATTAGTATCAGATAACAAATTAAATGTAAGTGGCGATTTTTCTTCATAAATGCCAAATTTATTATTTTAATAATTTTTGATAAATAACAATAACGTGATTTATTGGAATAAATTTGCAATTCCGTTAAAGTATTATCGAAAACATCTCAATTCAGCAAACAAAAAAAATTCAGTTTTAATAAATTATTCTTAAAGAATAAAATTATTCAAATTTATAAAATCTACAATATTTAACGTTCGGTGTCGTTTGAAAAAAAATAAAGCTATAAGCCAATAATAATCGTTTTTATCTTTAGTAATTCTGTTTAAAAAATATATAATCTATTATGAAAGAAAGAATCAAATTATTTAAGTGGTTTTCACACCACCAAATTTCAAATTTATGCAAATTTTGAATGATGCCATGTTTCTGCTTTATTATTTTTTAAGCATGGCCAACAAAATTTGATGAAATATTAGAGCGTGTTTTCTTAGCTACGTGATTTATTTGATGATTCTAAATGATATATGTTATCCGTTAAAATCACCAGCCAAATTTATTAATATTTTAATGTTATTGAATAAATTCGGCATAACTTTAATGGCCAACAAACATTAATATTTTGTAAAATATTGAATTAGGCAATGAAATTTCGTAATTGTCTTCTTAATTATTGCTGCTGGAAGATATGTTTGCTTTAAAACCCGTTCGTCATTATTCACTGAACATAGTTCAAACATACACACTCGTACACCGTATATGTGTGTAGCTGAATAATGAACGGTTGTCACGCTTTCGACTTAATAGACTTTGCCTTATTATGGTTCTTCTTTCCTCAAAGCGTGAGAAGTATCAGGAAGGCAGTTCCTCCACCCTAAAAGCTACTCCTACTCTTTTATGAACTGAGTTATTAGAACCATTTTGACTCAACTATATTTATTACGTCTACATTATTAATTTTACTTCTTTCTTCTGCTCTTTTATTCCTCAAGTTTTTCACTGCCGATCTTTATATAACTTTCTTTTCTTTCTTCTTCCACATTCTTCGAGTTCCAGACAGTAACTCTTTCTTCTTTTTATGAATCTATCGAGGAAGATTTTAAACATTTTTGTAAATTATAGAATAGATATCCATTAAAATTGTTTAGATTATTAATATGCCAATAATTCTGTAATCCTTATATGAAGCTCTTTCGAGGAATACAATAGTTTAACTATTTTGAAATATATGAAAACAGAATATGTTAATAAATTATTTTAATTCATAATTTTAGGAAAATGAAGCAATTTAGTATTTCGAATTTTTGATATTAATATGGTGAACTAATGGCATAAAGATGCTTTATATCTAATAAATATATTTGCTTATTAATGATAAATTTACGTGTAGTTTTATTAACAAATATAATTATTTCCAGCAATAATGTATCTAAATTTTATATTAATGTTAGGTTTGTACCAACTAACGGCTGTAACTTTTAAGGCAAAATATTAATGATGATCATTTTTATACATTTCGATGCATTCTGAAAACGTTTATTGTACTTTCCGAATTATTCATTCCAAATCAATAACAAAAGAACTATTTTAATAAGGTCGATATTTAAATTATTATATAATATGGTCTTAACACGGTTATCTATTTTCACCGTTTTTATTTGAACAAATTAAGCTTTCTATTTAGATTGTTAATAGCGCTAACGAAAAGATAACATTTTGTTAAGAATCGAAGAAAACAAATGTTAAGCAGTTATCCATGTAGTGTATTGTTCTTAAATTCGGAGAGAAACGTTTGGAATATTAATTAGTCAGTCGCTCATTATTATGTCTCCCCTGTTGTAATTCTCTTCCATTAACCAAAACAGAAGATATTAATATTTTTAATGAAGCGTGCCAAGGAGTGCTATATATTGAAAAGTCGTCTGAATACGGCTCGGCTACTCATTTATTTTAATAAATGTTTGGTAAGCAGAATATTCGGTTCGGTTGCTCCATTTGTTTTGTATTGTTAGCAAAATCAACATTACCAGCGAAGAAAACAACACTTATACAATGTGCTTTAAAGCAGAAATTCAGCGCATTAATATGGCGTCATTAATTTGGTAATGAGTGGCAAAGAATAAAATGAAGGGAGATGTTGCTATCTGCAAACTTTTGTTTAACAATGGTAATGGTTTCCAAATTACATTTTCTTAAAAGGTTTGTTTAGACGAGTCAAGTGAGAAGAGAAGATGGCACCACGATAACAAATGAAAGACAGTTTTGTTTTGATAAGAATCGCAATTAAAATTAATTTGCTGAATTTATTATGTCAATACTTTCGATGTATGTAGAATTCTCTCTCTGACTTAACTTTAATATAGGAAAGATGAAGTCTCCAAAGAATTCATCTCTCCAAATAATCTAAATTTGCCTATTAATTTAGATAGACATTTTCGTCTCATAATCACGTTTGTTTCTGCTCGTCATCTATCTGTTTGATTAATTATAAAAATCAATTCCATTGTAGTCTGTTAGATAGTAACCATACGATTTTAAAATTCTGTTTTTACACGTAAAAATAATTAAACATTTTTTGAGATTTTCTTTACTATAAGATCAAAACTTTTCTATAAGATAAACTGTGAATAGATTTCGAAATTTAAAAGTCGTAGATTATCAGACTTAATCAAAAATTCTATAAAAAGACTCAAAACTTCTTTTAAAGCTTCCATTATAAACGGCAGTAGATCCTGTTAACAAATAATGTATAACAACCGAAATATATCCTCTCGTACACTCGGATAATAAAATGTTTGAAGACAGGAAAGAATGGAGAGAAGAAAATCCGGCATTGAAGTTAAAGAGCTTCCAGCGCGGAAGTTGACAAAAAACAAAAATGCCACTTGTCTAATGGACTTGGACCGTGATATAAAAAAAAAACATTGTAAGTAGATTGTCTGCAGCGGTACTAAATAATACACCACTAGCTTCACGCTACGTAAAACTACATTATCTAGTATAAGTTAGTGTTTAACACTCAAAACATTTTACGATCAACCTCTATTCAAACACGCAGTTAAATGGACTGATGCATCCGTTCACTCGTGAAAGGTCAACGTCTATATCTGTCTTATTT
>WUQG02037996.1:0-10772 GCA_011317285.2 Androctonus mauritanicus | reverse complement strand
TGATAGACGATGCAAATGTTTGAAAGATGGTCTTAAGTGTAACTCTGCCTGCCATAAGCAAAATAATGTTTGTAAAATGTGCAATTATAACTCATATGTCAGAAGATAAATGGTTAATGTGATTTTAAGGCAAAAATAAAATTCTTGAATTTCAGATAGGCCTATTTATATTTTATGCTTGTTTTACTACTTTCATTTAAGCTTCTTGCCCTTATAAGTTTATATTATATGCAGTATACTTATAAAAGAAAACAAGATAACCTGACGATCTCATTAAAGTGGAAAATTCTGGTTTGATCCAGATAATCGACTTTCACTTGAATTCAAATACAAGTACTATATATTTTCACCGTTTAAGGAAAACAAGTTAAAATATTTTTTTTTTCCTGACCTATATTAAAAGCAAACTAGTTTTACTATCAATAATCAAATACCAAAATTGCCATTTTGCACTTTGAACTTTTGAGAAAATTATTGTACAAAAAATTGTCCCAAATTTTGTTTGTTAAATATATTATATGTATATATTATGTAATAAATTGTAATTATATATTTTTTTATGTTTAACATACTAAATTTTGCAACTAAATTCGCCCAGTATACAACAAAGAAATAAATCAATAAATATCAAATTCTTAAATTTTTATAAATCTTTTCGCTAAAAAAAAAATTCAAAATAAGATAAAAATTGATGTATTACAAATCGTCCGAATCTATTTTTTTTTCAATTTAAATTTTTTTATTTGATAGACAAGTTGAAAGACAGCAAAACGACCTCGATTTTGTAGAAAGATTTATTTTCCATGTCTCAACTGGGTGAAATATGTGAAGACTTTAAAAATCCGGATTCAACCTGCCTGTCTGTCTCTTGTCCAAAATGATAGAGTGTAAAGGAAGAGAAAAATGTCAGACCCACCCTTTCAAACACTATTTAATTATTAACAATTTAAATGAAATAAAATTGTAATAATTATGCAACAGTAGGAAAACATAATGATTTTATTTTTATTTTATTTTAATTGATATACAGTATTGTAGTTTGAGGCAAAAAAGCATTTCCTCGTTCCAGAGGTGAAACAAACAACCAACTGTCAACAACTATATACCTTATCGAACGGACTTTATACTAAGAAAAGTCGTTAATAGATCCTTCACCTTTTAGTTCTAGTTATGCTCTTCAAGGACGTTAATATTTCTCATATTTATAAATAGAAATGACAGAAAAATTATTTTAGAATAATAAGATATTTCTGATTTTGAAGAAGATCTATTCTGTTTTCTGCAACATGTGATTTTATATGACATGTAACAAATATACCAAAATCTCAAACGTTTCAGAGATTTACTTCTGAAGTAAACTTTTTAATATACTATAATAATTTTAAAGCAATATCGAGTAAAAATTAGCTAGATTTAATTTTATTTTTGAAAGTTTTGGAAATTTTCTCATTTATTTGTTTAATTAATTATTGCATACTACAAAGATGATAACGAATGTGATGCAATTATTATCTTTAGTTGTTATCATTTAACATATTTTTTAATTAATTACACTGTAGAAAAAGCAAAAATTAATTGTTTTTAAGTTGAGATGGATTCAGTTATTAGCGAATTACATAAACTTAAGCTCTATAAACTCTTACAGTAAACAACATTCCATCAAAGGCTGAAGATTATAATGCAAACAATGATATCACCTTCAAAAGTATTTTTCACAAAAAAATTTGTTCCGAATAGCTTCAGATTATAGAGGCGAAAGTATATTTTGTTTTTATTGAATGTTCGTTGAACTCGGATAAAGATAAAATTCGATAGCTGTTAAATACTTTAGAAAGAATCCATTTGAATACAATTGGGAATTTTGTGCATAGAAACAGCGAAAGAGAGAAAAACATTAAAAAAAAAAGTTAATCTATCACACCTTATATATTTAATTCCACATTATTTGTCATTTGATATTGGATAAAATATCTTTCGTCAAATAACACTTTTATCTTCCATTCGAGAAAAAGTTACTTTCTTGAATGTTTAATGTTTATTTTTCTTTGAAACATTTCCGCTTCGAAAATCTATCATAATGCCATTCTTCTGGGATTTTCTTCAATACTGTATTATGATTATAAAATATATTCGTCGTTTTCAGTTCTGAGATTTTCATAAATATCAATAATTTAGAAGTTTAAATTAAAAAACTTTTTATATATAAAAAATTCTATTAATTTTTTATCTTAAATACATAACCAACTAGTAAAATACTGTGTAAATGTTTCACGAATAAAAAAGAATATTATGATGAATGACAATTTCATATATTACATTTGTTATCTAAAAGTCATATACAAAATTTTATTAAAAAATAAAAATTAAAATCATAAACAAACATTTACGAAAAGAATTCATCGCCTATTTTATACATTGGTTATTATAGAATGATTAAAGATGCGAAATAAAATATGTTATTAATCTGAAGGAAGACCCAAGATTGAACTATCTGATGGGCCCATATCATATCTATTAACGAGAAACTTATAAATTTTGAACATTCATCATTTTTAAATGGATGAAATTATAGAGTTAAAAGATTGAAGTCGTCTTTAATGGCGAAGAACATACCTAAAAAATTTCTTGAAATTTTACCAATTAGTTGAAAATTTTTTAGTAAAGAACTGACAAATAAATAGACATTTAGCGTAGCAATTTTATATACTTCGATTTCCTTCCGAATATAAAAATGATTTCTTTAAAGATGGTAAAATAAATTTATAGTAAAAGAAAAAATGTTTACATAAAATTATCCAATCAAATAAGAAGAAAAGTAATTTATTTTTTGCATTTCGAACCATTAATAGTACGTCAATTATAAAATAAATTTTATTGTTAGTAATTATAAATTTTAAAAATAAATGTTATATAGATCTATACAGTCTATTTATGAATTTGTTTCCTTCTTTAGTATTATATAATGTTCTATTTTCTTTGAAAATTGACTGCAACTTTCTCAGAAGTTAGTTTAAGAAATGGTTGTCATTGTATAGAAAGCAATAAAAGAAAAAAGGAAAGAAGAATTGTATATATGTTTACATAAATACAGTATATATTTCCTTTTTATTATACGAAATATTGAACCGACTCTATTTATTGACGAGATATGTTATTTGTCCAGCAATAGAAAATTCTGTAATCGTTTTTTATACGCGTATACCGATAAGGTAGAAAAAAATTAATATTTATTTTCTACACAACTGTAGATTTTTGAAGGACTACACACGCATTTCTTCATACTCACTTCTCATAATTCTTTCGTTCGTATCTCTGTTTCCATCAGAGGTCCTTGATTCACATTCAATAATGACAGAAGTCCAAGTTTGATTTACAATGGAGCTATTTCGCAGACAACATTGAATCCCAAACTGCTGTTTAGCTTTAGTAACAATGATAGTTACAATCTCTATATATTTCTGCTGACAGCTCAGATAGGGAGACTTATGTTTATCGGGAAGTCCCGCTGTCTTCAATGGAATACGAATTTATATACATAAATTTATATTTTGACAGTATAAATGATATAAACAGGTAAATTTTTCGTATTAAATTATTTTTGTCATTTATTAAGGGAAACGTAAAACGATCACATGATTATATTATAATAATTTAATATAATATTTTCTATATTATTTTTTTATAATAATTCAAATTTTACGTGTTTGGAATATTTTAAAAACAAATAAACGCAAACGAGTTAGAAAGTCAAACAATTCCCTAAGCTAGCGCCATCTGACGAAAAAATATTTATTTATTTTTAAATTAAAAATTATAATTTTCTTATCTTTTTTTTTTAATTTTGAAAATACCCTAAAAATTTAAAATATTAAATAAATTTCTCAGGATGCATTTTTATTTTATGCAAAAATTATACAATAAAATATTATTTAGACAACTTTTATTTTGTAAATACAGTAGTTGTTACGCACATTACGTTAACTAACCTCAACTTTTCGAACAGAATTGTACAAGTCGGGTCTATGTATGTAAGTTGCTGAATAAATGTAAAATATCATCAATAGTGAAGCTACAACTGCATGACCTCTAATGCAAGAATTAATGATAGGTCTCTTTCTTCAACATGTTTTATGGATCATAGTGACCTCTATTCATTGGCTCCTACTTTGTTAACTACTTAACCGAACATCATTTTTTTCCATAATTTAAACTTCTAAAATTCCTCTGTGCTAATCCTATATGCATCCACAAGGAAACATATATGATACATAAAAATATATAGCACTAGACGTATTAGACGTATATGTTATATTAATTCTGATATTTTCATAATTTTCTCAGAAATTAATAGAAAATATTTAAAATCGCCTTTAGGATTATTAAGTAAATTATATAGTCTAATCATAATTTTAACAATTATTCAATATTTACATGAGAAAATCTCAAAGTAGATAATCCTTCCTAGATGACGTTCAGACCTACCACTGAGCACACAACATCTCGTTCCAAGAAATGCCATTTCCTGCACTACCTGGAGTTAAGTAGAATGTTACCTGTCATCTCTATTTATTTAACGTTGATCTCTTTGACAAGACTCTCTCTTTCATACTTATTTGAAATATTTGTTTTTCTTACTAGTAAAAAAAAGAATTTTAATATTTAGGAAATATAATGTGCGGATATAGTTCGGTAGCATTGGATATCATTTTTACGAATATATTTAGAGAAATTTATTAATTTTATCAATAATTTCAGAACCAGAGAACGATTTGTGAATTTTTATTCGGTTCTTTTAATTATTTCCTATATTTATTTGGTTTTAATTGGATTGAAAATGTTTTTCCTTAAGAAAGAATGTCATAACGTCGTCTTATTTTTCGAAACTGCATCTCAGTTGCTTGTTTTGCTTCCCTCGCAAACATAATAGTCGCCAAATAAGAACAATTTTCCGCAATAAATACGCTTCTAAGGGAACATTTGAGAGAGGACCATTAGTCAATGCCTTCGACTCCACCAAAAGTAAAAGATTAATCTTTTCCTAAACAGGCTGCTTGAGTTGGGTGTGCAGGACAGTGCGAGTCACCCTGGCGTGGAAATTGCGACTCACCTCCACACCTGAGGTCACATGTCAGCAGGGTCGCTGGGCTGTCATTACGTCATGTCTGTCACTTCAGTCTGTCCGCTTGTCTGTCATAGCACCGGAGGAAGTCGAGTGCCGAAATTAGGTACACCGTCGGGGGTAGTATTCAGGGACGGAAAAGCCCCTTAACCTGAAGATGGGCTAACTATCGTCCAAAATTCAAAGACTTTCGCAAAATTAAGGTGTTAGTGCTAAGGTTTAATTTTTGTCCTTGAACTATTATAGTTTAATACGGTGGGACATTGACAAAGCATCTTGTTGAAAAAATCTAAAAAAAACTACTTAGCATCTCCATAGTCAAGCCGCATACCATTTACTATTTTAAAACCCATTATTATCTGAATACTTGATATCAAATTATCGCTTTTTTATATTTAATGGTGTCTAATAGCAGTCTTGACATTGTTAGTTGAATATGTATGGCGCGTTTCGTAAACAAAGACCGTTATTTCTTTTTAAATGAAAAAGATAACGTGACTCTTAAAATTCTTATTAGTTGTCAGATCAAAATTTTTCCTAAGTGCTAAGTGAAGACGTTTCACTTTTCAAATTTTATGCTAAGTAATCAATAATTTATATCCACTTACTGCTAATTAGATGTACACTGAATCCCAAGCAATTTTTTTTTCCTGATGATAATTCACAGTAACTTTGTCTGCAGCAGTGATAGACCGTAGTATCATGACCTCTTACCACTCCCTCGCCCTTAGGGTCGCGAACTTGACCTTTGATCTTCAGATTCCTTCATTCCCCTCCTCCCTCACTTGCTCGTCTTGACCTCTACGGGTCATCTCCAAATACTAATGGGCGTCGGCCAGTTTTTACACTGACGTTCCTTTATTGGGCTGGAAACATCATTTTTTAAAGAACAGTACGCCCTTTTTGCATTTTTACGATTCTTATTCCTATTGTTGTTATTGTTAATATCAAAATAAAACTTAAACAGATTGAATATCTCTCATCATAATATTTTGAACATGCTCATGGTAGGAATAAAATTTCATTATTTTAATAATTATGTATTTTATTATCGTATAAACGTTTAATACATCATCATAATCGTTAAAACAGTAATATTCTTTTTCTAAACTATTTTAATAGTTTACAACATGAATTTTCAAATAACGTGATCATATAAATTTAATTTTTTTTTAATAATTATGATTTAAAATTTAAGTTATATTTTTAAAAAATATATTTAAAGTTTAAAAGTCACGAAAATAAAAAAATTATAGTTCATAAATTTGAATTTTATATCACCAAAAAATAAAAAAACTTAAAAGTGTAATATTCAAATTTAAAAAACTATAACAGAAATTAAAAAAAAATTATAAACTGATATACAAATTAATATTAAATAAATTTAATATTAATTTTTATGTTGGTTTTAATACAAAATTAATCATTTTGCCGTGCTTGCTGAAAGAAAAATATCATCATGGATTTTTTTAAACAAAATTCATATACTAGATGAATTAGCCTGTACTGTTGCTTTTCTCTCACGCTTCCCTTGCAAAACTGTGAAACAATCTTTACATTCATGGAAATATGTGTAGGACCATCAATATAGAACATTTATGTTATATTAGAGCTTAACTTTAAAAAATCAAATAAGAAAAAACAATATTTTAATCTATAACAGTAATAACTGGATTTAAGGCTAAACATCAAAAATAATGACGATTATTATTTAAAAAATTTATTAAAACAATAAATGAACATTAAAAAGTATTGGTTTTAGAAAATTAAGCTATGGAATGCGGGCGCATTCAGCCCCTGAGATTAACCATCTGGCACTAAAAGGAGATAGCATGGTCAGTGCTTTGCTACCTTTACCCCCTACAAAGTTCACTTTAGTGAAAAATACCATCTACACTCTAGTCTTCTTTCTCAAATATTACATATATTTTTTTAGAAAATAATATATAAATCATTTTACTATACGTCTTTTCTTTTCTGAAACGAATGTTTAAAGTATTTTCTTTAATTTCTTTCAAAGAAGATATTTCTATGATTCAAATTTATGTTAATTTACAAATTTCTATAATTAATTTAAATAAACTTTAATAATTTATAAAATCTCATTGATGATATGATTCTAACATATTTAATTACATTAACATATCAGCACTTCATTAAATTAAATATTTTTTCTTTTTCATATAATTTTGTTAGATTTAAATAATTTTAAGACATAATATAACAATTGTAAAGGAAAAATATTCACTAAATATAGAAAGTTTGAGCGGAAGATTTGCAAACATATAGTCCGAGGAGGTAAATTCCAAGACTTGAATTTGGAAAACAGTTAAAGATAAACAAGCATTTTTTATTAGATGAGTATGATTATCTTGCATTTTTATTTAGTTGTTCCTATGGAGAATCAAGCAAAGGAGAATATGATAAATGTAAAAAGTTAAAGATAAATTTTTTTACTAAAAAGCAAAAAAAAATATTAATAGAATGAAAAAGTATGATACAAAGATGATAACTTATCACAGAATCCGATACAAAGCCAATCTGAAAAGTCGACAAAAACGTATTTCTTTTTAGTACCTTTATGATCGAAAAGCATTAAAAATAAAACAGAAAAGATGAGAATATCTTCTATATTTTTTTCTATGATATTCTAAACTTTCCAAAGTTACATTGAGAGATATAAAAAATATTCTTATCAATTAATATTTCAAGATGGCTACTATCAAGTTTTATGTCAAAAATTCTTATCTTAAATTTTTTCCGAACGATCCTTGATAAATGCATTTTGTTTAATTTTTTGAGATTTTTCAGAATAATAATTATTAAAATTTTGCTTTCCTAGCAGAATTTTAAATAATTATCATTTGGAATAACCTTAAAAATAAATAAATGAAGGAAGAAATTTACATTTATTCTTTCTTATGAAAATTATTAGGAAATGGTTTGAGTCATTTAAAAGAATTTGGCTCTCTAGAATTATTTTTCCATACAGAAACTATAAATACAGATAGAATATATAACTCTGAAATTTCTGTTGAAAAGTGTTGAAATATCGACGTATAGTAACTTATCTAAAGTTTAAATCTTTTATCTAAAGTAGAAGTTTTATATATAAACTGTTTAAATAAAATTATATTGTTAAATTAAATAGTGTATTTTTTTGTTTAATTTATAATACTTTTCTAAATTTTATCAGATTTAATTTGCTATTTGCTTTCCATCTCTATATGTGCATATTAAACAACGAAAGGAAACAACGAATTTCCTTCATAAAATTTTGTTATTCCCAATAAAGAACAATAGAAAAAAATGGCGATTTTTTTTCCAAATAACTGTTGATATCTTGGTATGATTCCAAAACAATTGAAAAATACCAACTATTTGGCGAAGGCACAAAATGAATTTTTAAATCGTTTGAATGCTTAAAATGATATCCACCGGATATGGTATACTATATATCGTGAATGATGATTCAATTATGGATGTTCTAGATTTATAAAAGTAATCTATTTTATTCAAGGAAACTTGTTTCTTTTCGTAATTTATACGATAATAATGGGGTTCTCTTTCTGATAAATGTGACATTTATAACCATTTATACATTATTTATACATTTCTATACGATATTTTCTTGGAAATCATTTCGTATGAGCTCTGTATAAGATAGTTCCAACATAATATTTCAGTCATTATTTTGTATTACGAATATGATTAATTCACGTTTCTTAATCCATTAGCATCCACCAACATATATTGGATACTAAAGACAAGTTTATTAATGATAGTTTGATTGATCATGAACTCAAATTCAGTTCTATATCATATGTTATTTTTTATTAATGACTATTAGTTAAATATTTAAAAAAGAAAATAATTGAATTATAGTATAATGCGTTAGGTTGTTAAAAATACTGTATATTTTTCAAAAGTTACATACAATAATTATTTAATAGCAATCATAATAGTTTATTAAATATTATTTGCTATCAGGTAGAAAAACTTAATTATTTTATATTGAATTAATCAAGCAAAAATCGAAAAAGGATTAGTTAATATTATATTATATATTTTTATAAGATAAGTAGGCTATATTAATTTTCCTTCTTCGTTTATAAGCTAAAATATTAAATTTATTATATTTATAAAAATTTTCATTCCTTCGAAGTGTTTTATTCTTAATTTATAATCTCTTTACTAGAAATATAAAAATGCAATATAATAACTACTGCATAATACTGAATATAAAAGCTAAATTTTTATTATTTTCTTTCATACTTCAACTTGATTTGTCTCTAATAAGTCAATATCTATCCCTAAAATATGCTATATATCCTAAAGTAAAATAAAAAATTTCAACTATAGTTTCCATTTATCTCCGAAATTTTGAATTTCAAACTTATCATTTTTGACTGATTTCAAATAAAATAATTTGCCTTAAGCATTATTTTTTAAAAATTATTTTAGATTGATAAACCAGGATGAGTATCAGGGTGTTAGGTTTATAATAAAAAAGATGATGATATAATTCAATGCATGAACGATACTAATTTTTAAGACATTGCGAGCTTTCCTTAACTAGAACAGAATATAGATACACTGCTATTTATTATTATATTCAATGCTGAAAATCTTATCATCATCAAAATATATATTTCATCATTAATATCAAACAATGTTATCATTAATAGAACTATACATTTTAAAATTTTATTTTGAATCATAATATGGAGTAATTATGTTCACGATATTCATCGAAAGTATTACAGTATTTATGTAACTAATGCTGGAGAATAAGATAAACTTTAAAGTTTAATTATAAAAATTATTTAAACATTGTAACGTTAAAAGAATAATAAATATTTTAAGTTAACTATTATTTTAACTTTTACATTTTTTTTTTCTAATTTATCACAATCATTCTAAATTAGCAATAAAAATTTTAGGGAAAAAATTTTGACTTTCCACAAGAAAATAATACTTTTATGCAAAGATTAGATATTATATACACGTTTAAAGACTGATGAACGTAAATATACGAATTATAAATTATACAGTAATTTTTTTTTAACAGACTATTTTCCATGATTACTAATTTTTCTCATAAACTTGTATATCCAGTAAAAAATGTATTTTAAAAAAGTTTTATCTTTACTTAATCATGGCAATTTATCTTTATTTTTATGAATTTTACTTTAACACATTTTTCGGATCAAATTAGTTCATAGGAAAAGTTTCAATACGATTCCGTATCATTTCGTCTTACGATTAATCATCCATTAAATACGATAACACTAAAATCATATATCCATCTTTAAAAATAATGCACAGTGATAGCGGAATCTGAATTTATATCATTACTAAAAATTAATTCCAAAAATTTAATTGTAGATTTTTTTACAATGGGTTTCTTTATATGGAAGCATGATTATGGCTATTTATAATTTAGAAATTAATACGATATAGATGCGATTTTTATTTAATGAATTGAAATAATCTCTTAAAATGATTAGATCTATAATTAAAAATTTTACAATTATAGATTATAAGCCATTAAATCATTTATACAGGGTGTTTCTAAAGTCCACCGACAAACTTCCAGGGCAGGTTCTACTCATGAAAATAAATAAAAAAATGTCTTATGAACATAGTGTCG
>WUQG02037985.1:0-10772 GCA_011317285.2 Androctonus mauritanicus | reverse complement strand
AATATGAAGTCGATAATGTGAATTTATAACATAAATTCACATTATTGTACAGTGTACGTATAGCCTACTCAACTTACGACCAAATTATGTTACGACCGGTCTGTCGGAACCGATCGTGGTCATAAGTCGAGAACTAGCTGTACAATCAAAATTTTTTTAATTAGAATAAAACATACATTATAAGTTGCAGACCTTCCTGTAATAATATAATGACAAAATATAATTAGTTTTTATCTACTGAAAAAATATTATTTATTTAAATTATTTGTTTTAAAACAGTTTTACTGAAGAGTGATTATAATATTAAATTTCAGTATTTTATCATTTAATTCTATATTCATGATTATAATTTCTTTGTTGATTTTACAGATAACTGATGATGGAATTTCTAATTCATTAAAATATTTACCTCGGCTAAAATACTTGGCCATGCAAGGATGTAAATTAATCACTGATGAAACATTGAAAAATATAAAAAAATATTCTTTGAATTTAAGATATTTAGATATATCTCACTGTGATAAAATATCATTAGAAGAAGTTGAAAGTCTTGAAAATGCTATGACTCCTACTCTTCATACTGTTCACAAACATAATATATTTTATAGACGAAATGAAGATAAATGTGATTTCCTTTAAATTTTTGGTATTTGTCTAAATTTAATTGATATAAGTAAAAATATATGGAAAATATATTTTCTTCATTTTATTTTTCAAATAAATTCAATAGTATAAAATATACTCCATATGACTATTATTTGATATTTACAGTGATATCAGATATATGATGTATAAATTGATAGGCTTATAGTTTGATTAGAATATCAAATAATAATTTCATAGTGAAATTGTAAGCTGTTTTTAATTTAAGTGAGAGATGGACTTGTGTTAATGAACCTGAAGGTATATTGCCAAATTATTAAACTAATTTTACAGAGAAAGTATTGAGTTGCAAGAGCTTATAATAGATGAAATGATCAATTTGAATATTGGTACTATAATTAAAAATCATTTGTTATATTGAAATATTAATTGTTTGTAAGAAATATTTAGTATATCTAATTTGAAACTACAGAGAAACCTGTAAAATAACAGTGCTTTGAGAATGCAATCATAATACATTGACCATGACATTGACTAATAATAATAAATTTAAACATTTTTAATAAATCAGAATATCAGGAAATAGACTGCAGAAAATATTGCAATGCATGAAAAAAATGTAGTGCCTAATCTTCCATTTGTATGATCAGAAAAAGGTTCTAGACTAATTTGTTTACAGAATGTTTGGCTAACCAGGAGAGTGCCAATCATGGTCCATTCCGATTTTGCCAAGTTTTGTGTGTTGTTGTACTACCTCCCACAAACCCATGGTAAAGTAATATGATACACCTATCAAGAATTTCTGAAAAAAGCAATTTAAAGATTTTCAATGCTGTTTATATACTGATTAATAATTTAACTAGTAGCATCATAGTGTGGTGCATTTGTCATTCAATTATGTAAGGCATCATCAGAAGGATGCAGGTTCAAATCTCTATTTAAAAAAATTTTTTTTAATTGAAACTGAAATGGATTATTGTACAATGTACTTTTATTAATGAGAAATTACTATTTTGTAATTTACTTAATTTTTTTGCTATGCTCTTTAACATTTCTAACAAATATTAAAAATACATATAAAGGAATGTAATTAATATTCTAACAACTTGCTTTATCCCTTTAATTATACTATTAATACAACATTGAAGCACTTATCACAGTTGAGAATAATCATATCAAAAGCTATTAAGTGTTGAATAAATCTCTGTGATTATTCTCAACTATGATAAGTGCTTGAATGTTGTATCAATAGTATAATTAATAAACTTTTTTACACAGAATATTTAATTTAATTAACAAATACAGATTATTATTATTCGTCAGGAACTATCTTGATTTCTATAGCTGATGTGTGGATCTATTCAGGTGATACTCATCATAAAAGTATCCAAAACAGAATGTTATTTTACAATGCATGCATTTGTTAATGAATATTTACTGTGTTACATCAATTAAATGTTCCATGTATTTCATTCGATGATTCTATATATAGTATATGATTCGCATCAAAGTTGCTTGAAGATAGACTTTTATTATTAAATGACAATAAAATATGTTTCTTTACCTCAATAATGAAAAAAATCATATGCTTGTAGAAATGTAGGGTTCATAAAAGGTGCACACTGTAAAACAATATTTTGTTTTGGATGCTTTTATGATTATCATCTGAATGACACACTGGCCATAGAGATCAAGAAGGATCCTGGTCATTAATAATAATATAATCTGTATTTGTTAATTAAAATAAATATTCTGTGTAAAAACCTTTGTTTATTAATTACATTCCATTATATATTTATATAATATTTGTGATAGGAATGTTTAAAGGACATACAAAAAAAATTAAATATAGGTGTCCCTCCTATAATGCGGCTTCCTACATCACAGCCGCTATGTTGCTCTAACATGATTTAAAAATTGTGGAAACCCTCATATTACACAGTATTTCTACAACACAGTTTTTACTTAATGCATTTTAGAAAATTACATTTACTCTTCTACAACACAAAACATTTTCATTAATTTTTATAAATCCATAATAGGGATACACAATACACACACAAAATGCAACCATTGGGAAATACTTTGCTAAAATTAATCATAAATGCAGTTTTGCTAGTTTGCCATGAGATGGACAATATGCAGTCTATTTTCAATTTTGATTTGAAATTGAGTTAATTGGCAACCATTGAGTATTTTATGTTCCAAATGTTCAGTTCTTGGATAAAAAATAAAATTTTATTCTTCAGTAGAGGAATGTGAAAGAGGAGAGAAATTTTTTTATTCATAAATTTTTTTTGGTATATGTTAAAGAATGATTGATTTCTAGTGGGTTATAGCAGATTAGATTACAAATTTTGTAAAGAGTGCAGAAGATACACAAACTTTAAATGCATAAAAAAGTTCAAAAAGTGAAATTGATATTGTTAAAAAGAAAAGATTCTCATTTTTAGTGAAAAGCAGTAAGGAAAATAATTATTAAATGAATGTTATATAGGATGTATGCTTTTTTTTCCTTTTGTTTTATGTATATTGTTTTTTAGATTCTTATTTATATATATTTTCTTTCTTTATGTTTTGTTTTATTAATATTTTGAATAAAAATTAAGTTTATGTGGAATTAAAGTTATTTGCTTTTAATTGGTTTTGAAACGTAACTTTCTTTTTGTATTGGCTCCAGTCTCATATAATACAGTTTCACACAACACTTGGAAATTAAATATCAATAGCAAATTGAATTTCTAGAAAAATGTAATTTTAATGAGGAAATATCCATTATCCTAACTGAATGCAATTATTGAATAATTTAAGATAAGTGTTTTTTCAGGAACCTATCTATTGTGTTATAGGAGGGATACCTGCAATTACAAAATAGTAATTTCTCATTAATAAAAGTACTTTTATATAATAATCAACTCCAGTTTCAATTAAAAAAAAAAATTTTTTAAATAAGAGATTTGACCAGCATCCTTCCAATGATCCTTACGTAATTGAATGGCAAATGCACCATGCCATGGCAGCACTTGTTAAATTATTAATATTAATCAGTATATAAACAATATAGAAAACTTTAAACCCCCTTTTTTTTGGGAATGTTTGAGTGTGTGTATATTACTTTACCATGGGTTTGTGGGAAGATAGTACTACAACATATATAAAAATCAGCAAAATTGGAGGGGAGTTGGATAACCAGGAGAGTGCCAATCATGGCACTCTCCTGGTTAGCCAACTCATTCTTTTTACTATAAAGTTGGATAACAGGTTTCTCTGTATATAGAAAAATATTATTATGTTGCAGTTTAATTTATTGTTTAAGCAATTTTAATATGTAATTAGACATTTCATGAATTTAACTTTTAATCTTTAATAAATAAATTTTCATGATTAAACAAAATTTACATTTATTTTATAATTTTATTCAATCACTTATTTGTTATTAATAATTTATAAATATAAATAATATGTTATTAAAAAATTATCAAAAGCTAATATTATCTATTTGACATTATATTTTTTCCCTCTTTATTTAATATATCATATGGCAACATAATGAAACCTCATTTATCTCATTTTTTTATCTGACCATTAAGTGCTTGCCTTATTATACTGTATATCGGATTATTCAGCTGAAAGCCAGATAAGAGTATACATATGCGCACATACATGTTCTGATTTTTACAATTTAATCATCTAAAAAAATTTTAAAGAAAAAGACTTTCAATACCATCAATATATTTGCTGAAATTCAAATGTTTTCAAAAACTTGAGTTGACAAACTGTTACCAAGAAAAAGCTTGAGAAAGCTCAAACTATCTGAGCTTTTTTTGATAAAAATTAATTAATGAATTGTATATTAAAATTGAATAATTATTACTCAACATAATTGTGAGGAGTAATTAATGGTTTGGTTTTATTTCATCACACAATATTTGCCTGGACCAAAATGTGCCAAATACAATGTTCACAAAAATAAACACAATGTGTGAAAGGCACTTGTAAAATACAAACAACATTAACAAATAATAATATTCATGAACGAAATAGAATATTCAATAAAAAGGCATAGAAACTAGAATAATAAAATTCTTTTTTTAAAAAAGATTTATTAAATAAATTAAAAAAAAAACAATTAAAATGTTGTAAACTTTCATTAAAATAAGGAAATTGATTAAAAGATATTTCATGAATAAATACCTAGCTGAAAGATCACAAATTGATTGGTTGTCTTTCAAGAGATGTGACTATACCCTTTGCAGAGTCTTGGAAGCAGCAAAGGATTCTTCTGTTTCTACTGTAGGTTGCTTCATAATCTGGACAACTGATTTGATTTCATGGAGTGAAGTTTGTTGTATATCTAGTGGTCTCAAAATTATTCTCATAATTATAATTACTAAATAAAAACTTCAAATCACTATAGAAAGAGATGGATATCCTTCAGCAATTTGTTTTGGGATCTGTATGGCGGCATAACTTTCCATCATTCAGTAAATACTGTTAACTAACTAATACTATACAGTCGTGAGCTCTCAGTTAAAGTGAAAAACATTCATTTTTAGCATAGTACTTTATATAAAAGCACTGAAGATGGTTTATTAAAACTGAAAGTACTATGCTAAAAATGAATGTTTTTCACTTTAACTGAGAGCTCATGACTGTATAGTATTATTCATTTATAAGGACATATTTTTTTTTATCAAGTGGCAAAGATAAGCTAATATTTTATGATTTGAATATCTTCCTTTATTTATTTTGAATTAATAGATTAATCTTATAATTTTAATAAATAAAATTTATATTTGAATTTATTTTCTATTAGGTATTTTCTGAGGTAAAAGCAACATTTGATACTGAAGTAATAGAAATGCTGTCAACAGACATTGGAGATATTTTACAAAAATGTTCTATCACAGCAAAACTTGGGATAGAATTACAGAATGGAAATATGCATCATACTCTTTGTGGTAATTTAGAAGATATTGTTGAAGCCTATAAAAAATTGCAATGTTTTCTTTCTAAGAATTCAAAATATTTGAGTAATGAAAACAATATAAATTTAAATAGTAAAGATATATTAATAAATGAAAATATAGAAGAAGAATGTATCAGTGTAACAGAAGAAAGATCAAATGCTTTAAACCCAGTACAAGAAAAAGAAGAATGTATTATACAAAAACAGATAATCAAACATAAAAAAAGAACAAATCATTTAAAAAAGCATTCAAAAATAAATAGAAATAAGAAACCTAACATTATATCTAATAAACTGCAAAATTTAAATAATGCATCCAATAACAATAACAATAATAGTGATGAAGCAAATTCTACACTTCAGATATCAAATGAAAATAGGAAGAAAAATTATGAGGATACTTCACCATATAAATATTTCTGTGATTTATGTTCTTTCAAGACCAAACGAAATAGCCATTTTGCCAAGCATAGTGCAATACATAAAAAGGTAATGCATTCTTTATTTTTTTATTGATAATACTGATTAATTAAATTCTTTCATATAGAATAAATGATTAGCATTATTAAAACCCATCACTTATGAAATAATTATAGAAAGTAGAAAAAAATGTTTATTCTGTTTCTTAATATTAGTCATTATCAGAGAGAATCGAAAACTTCTGTAAGCATCAGCAAATATCAACAAGATAATTAAATGTTTTATAGTACTAGATACAATAAATAATAAAAAAACTTGATTTTATTCACCTACTATTTATAGCATTCAAGCCTAATAATTTTTTTAAAATACGGTATATTTCCAGGGTAATTGGGAAATAAATTACCCTGAATAATCCATAAAATATTAAAAAAAATCAGAATTATGGATAATATGCATTTAGTATTAAAAATAAATAAATTGCATGCATATATGTATCCGAATGTTTTATAATTTATTGAAAAAGAAAACAAGAAATTGGTTTATTTGCTGCAAGGAATAAATATTTATAATTTCAATTTTGATTTCTAATTTTTATCTCCAATTATTTAAGATATAATAAATTAATTAATCTGAGGCATTTAAAAATCTTTCAAAGCCTCCAAGATAATTACCATTTCCCGGTCGTGGATAATACTGATTAATCTGCAATCTGGATAATCAGGAGTCTACTCTATAATTCAAATCCAAAATATTGATTATTGATCAATAATCAATTAACTAGCACTAGCAGTGTTTTAATTCGATGCTTTTGCAGAATGCCTACTGCACGAATATTAGATTTTTTATGTTTGTAATTCATATAAAACTCCAAATTTGCAGTTTGCTAATAAATAATATTCATCATGTTCAAGAAATTTTGGGTATGGAATTTATGAAATGAATAATTAATTGAAATGAAATAGAACTATCAATATTAAGAATAAGTATTATCTTGTAAAAATGCTCATAGTCAATATTTTTTATATGAATATTGTTTTAAATCAATCTCATTTTTTATAAATTTTAGAATTCTAAAAATAAAAGTTCACATGACTGAAATAAAAAAATTTGAATAAAGTAAAATGATTTTTCTAATGGTATAGATTCATATAAATTATACTTTTCCAAAATATATTAATTTAATATTACAACTTAATAACACTTTCCATCTTATTTAATGTGAAATTTTTAGAAATAAAATTATTATATCTGTATGATAGATATAATTTTATTTCTGCAGGTAATAGTAAAATTAATAGATCCAGATAATAATTATACTTCTTATCTGAAATTATTATTATGGTCAATAAAAGTTATAGTTTTTGCATTTATGAAGTATTGGTATATTGTTTAAACTTCTCACAATGTAAATTTTTTTAATATAGGTTTCATCTTTATATAAATGTAATAAATGTGCTTTCACTACAATTCGATTAGGACATCTGAGAAGACATCAAACTTTCCATAGTACATTTGTGCATAGATGCAAACAATGCAGATATCAAACAGATAATGCTAAATTTCTTTCTAGACATATAAGACAAAGACACAGTAGATATGAAGAAAGAAAACCTGCAGAGGTATTATTTATATATTTTATTTATATATATAATAAAACCTTGACTTAACAAATCTGGAACTAAAAGACAAACTGCCTTTATCAGTTTAAAAAATATCAAAGGCTAGCCATGCTAGACAATGAATTTGAATGACCTGGATTTTAATAATATTCTTATTGAACATTTTGTTCTATAAAAATGGACAGAGATTTATATTTAGTAAATGTCATACTCATATTTAATTGAATTTTAATTCAGAGACATGAAACAATAAGAATGATAAAAATTTTGTTGAATTATTTGTATTATTTTATGAACAGAAAAACTAAGTTCTGAATGAAGACAAGAAAACTAATTCAAAAGATAAATTAGTTTTGTCTTACCAAAACTGATTGTATCTTATTTGTTAAACTGATAATATGAAATGATTAATATACAAAGTTACAATTTTCTATAAACTATCAATAATTAAGAATTTGCTAGATTTTCAGAGTCCAACATGGTCAGTTCTATTTATTGAAAAGTAAAAATCTAACATTAACCCAAACACATACAGAAGTAATCATGAAATTCCAGTTAAATGTTAGAATTAAATTATAAATGAAGTTAGTGTACTTATAATTAATAAATTGAATGATTCCAAAAATTTAAAGTAATAAAAATTTATTAAATACAGAAACAGTTACAGAGAATGTTAAAAGCTTTATTTTCAACAATATTAAAACAAAAAACAAGTTATTATTACTAACTTATTTAATTATCAATCATTGTTTTTTGAATTCCAAAAAATAACAATAAATTTATTTATCTAAATAATAAATAACCTTAAATAATAACTTATTCTATACCTCCATGTTTGAGACAAAAAGCAATTAGTTGTTAATATAAAAGAGAGTTGAAAATCATTAACAGCATATAATTCTAATCCACCTTGAATTCTGTCCTAGTAAATAGAAGTTTAAGTAACAACTTTTATACAAGTCCTTTATGTCAGCTCGTTTGCATAATTAGTTATGCTACAGTTTCATTTCTAGTTTACAAATACAGAATCAATTCCTCTCATCTTCTTCATAATTTATAATTATTATTTAAATCATCAAAAAGAGGATATATAGTGCCAGGGACTAACTAATTATAAGCAAAAGATATTATTATATGTGGAAATCATATGAATTTAACAAAAAGTTGACAATTGAAAGACAGATGTCTTATCTTTCCCCAAAGAAAAAGAATAAGAGAGAGGTCAATTTTCTATCCATTGCATAGAATATAAAACTTTTTTTGGACTTATGCAGGGGCAAATTCAAAAGGGAAGACCTAGGCAGAGCAAGATGAAGCAGTTCATCATAATGTCTTGAATTGTGGTGCTATGTGGCATTTCCTGCATATGTCATTTGTCAATGTTCTGTTCTTCAGTATATATTTTTTGTGTTTATTACCTGGTCTTGTATTGCTATTATAAACCTTTCTGTTTCTGTAATTAGATGCCCCCGACTAACCAGCTGTTTGATGCTTTGGTGTCTATAAAGTATTTCTGAAGGTCTTGTGGGTGTCTGCCATGGAGTTCCTTTCTAAACTAGGATGTTTTCTTTTCTTGCATGTGTGCAGTGTTGTCTATTGGGTTTGGAGTGTTGTTCTGTAGATTTAATGGTGTGATGTTTCTATCTGCCAAGACTATAGCTTTGTATAGTTGTGACGTATGTTGTTTTTTATGGAAGAAGTCTCTCAAACCATAGATCTGTTTGTTGTGTAAATGTGGAATTTCGATAAGGCTACATCTTCCTTCCTTGCATGGGAGAGTAGTTCTTTCTAAGGCAGATTTCGGTGATGGTACTGGTATTTTGTAAGTGTTGTTCGTGTTTTTCTTTGGAGTGATTCTAGTTCTATCTGTGTCCATTGTATCACTCCAAATTGAGTAAGTCAGTACTGGTATGGCAAATGTGTTGATGGCACTATTATTATTATTATTATTATATATAATAAAATCAGTAGGATAACAATTTTATTAGAAATAAATATGACAGATTCTATCTGATGCAAAAGCACAATATAATTGAGTTGATAAAGCTTGTCAAAATCTTTTTGATTTTTACTGATTCATGTAGGAATTGATCTTTCGTTTATTAAAATTTTTTCATTTACAAAATCTCTTAATCTATATACATATGTAATATGAGTATATATGATATATATACAAATAATAAAATATTGATAAAATAATAATGAAATTATTGAATTTATAAATTTCTTATATATTCTAAAACTCAAAGAATAAATATGAAATTTTTGTTATTTATTATTTGTTATATAATATTTCATTTGTTTTGTTTATAATTTATTTTTATAGTTTTAGAAAAAAAATCATGTCCTCCAATGGAAGAAGAATTTATATTTGGTGAAATAAAATATATAATAAATCAACCAGTAATTCAAGATAATATAAGGTAAATTTTATAAAACAAAAATCAATTTAAATTTTATATATTATAAAAAATATATTGTTTTTTTAAAAATAATGTTCTTGTGTTTTCAATTCAATACTATTTTTATATTTTTTATTTTTTTAATTAAGTTATTTTTTTAATTATGAAACTAATTTGTAAGTACAGTATTAATACCAAAAGTTTAATGTTTACAGGAAGCACTAATGAAAATTATAAAGAAAAAAAATATTTTTGTTATCAACCATTATATTAAACTAATATTTCATTCAGAAATTAAATATGATAATTTAGTTTAAAATATTTAAATGCTATCTTGATAATTTATTTCAAGATGTATATTGAAACGATTAGCTATGACTAACCTTAGTTTATAAAAAAAATCATACAATATATTAAATTTTATTTAACTTTTCAAATTAGAGAAGCTAAATCATTTTAAAAGTTTAATCAAATATCATTCTAAATCAAAAATTGGAGGACAGAATCAATACTTTTGTTATATATTAGAAATTTTCACATAAACTACTTCATTAATTCAACCACATCAGGATACAGACTATTAGATTATAGATTTGCCAGACTTGATTTCCAAAAAATAAATTCATAGTAAAAGTTTATAATCAATAAAACAAAAATAAACATAATATTTTCAGAGATCTCTTACAAGGAGAGGGCACGAGGGCCGGAAAATGGATTGGAACGAAACTTATTTCTGTAATAGCTCTTGATTAGTAG
>WUQG02037974.1:0-10773 GCA_011317285.2 Androctonus mauritanicus | reverse complement strand
ATAAAAACTAATTTCCTTGATCTCTCTATTCTTGTTATTTTATACACCATTTTGTCTTATACAATAAAAAAAACAATATAAAATGGTATTGATATTGATACATTACAATATTGTATTATCGCCGTTATATTTATATATTATAAAGTATAGTACATACAATATTTTACGTATTGTTGTCATATATGTTATATCGTAGATTTTATAATATATACATATACAGTATAAATTCGGATTATAAATATATATATAAACAACGCTATAATGAAATAACTGCCTACGTTTAGAATAAAATCGGGGGGGCAAAGTCTGACTGTCACCTTCACGTGGTGCCCCTGAATAATCAACCAACGACAGCAGCATTCTTACCCACCATGGAGACGGTGTAATTGTTTGTATCTTCTTTCCTGTATTGTATTGTTATTTTTCTATAACTTCCATGACCTTGTGTATTAAACATTTTGGGGGGAAAAAGAATAAAATCATTTCTTCTAACTGTAATAAAGTAAAATCTCCCATAAATCTGATTGAAAATAAGCATATTTTCGATTATGTAATCGTATTTTTCTCTTAACTGATTTTATTTATCTTCTAATAGAGGATACCTATGTTAAATTCTTTTATTATCCTACGATATTTTATAGAATAATCAATGTTCCTACAGAAAGCAATTTCTTAATTAAAAATTTTATTAAATTTATTTTAAAATTTTCAGTCTTTATAGAAAAATAAATTACCCTAATGAAAAACTTTTTATTGACGAAAAAGAATCCTCCAATTGAAAAACCTATAGGCATTTTTCCGAATGATTTCATGAAATCTAAAATCTACATAAAAATAAATTTATTAATATTATTATATTATCTTGAATTTTAAATATTTATTAAAGTTATACCTTTAATCTTTCTTCAATTGAGAAATGCGAAAAAGAAAATCGACCAATACCGATAAAGTTATCGTAAACCTAAAATTTTATATATTATGCTTTAATTTTAATTAAAACTTATTAATTTGATTGGAAAATGATATATTGTATGTACATACTGATGATGCCAGTCGTGACAATGCGAGAGCTGCAAACAGAGAAGCTGATAAATAAATTAATGCTACTATTAAAATTCCATTTTTTAATCCGTCATCCATAGGAACGAAAAGTGCAAGATAAGTTAGGAAACACGTCATGTATACAGTGTAGGCATATATCAATGGAAAGAATTCTTGCCATTGGTGATTCGTATGCTGAATATATTCCCATATTTTTATATACTGTCGAATCAGTCTTTCCAATGAAGATACAGTAGTATTTCTTTTCATGGTAAATAACTTATCTGATAGGTCGATCAAACGATAGTAAATCAGAGATGTCACAATTGTTAAATAAGAAAAACCTATTATCAAGTGACTGCTAGTGAAAAACAACCATGTATATTGAATATAGAAACAAAAATTTTTTAAGAATGGGCATTTTTCTTGATTATGTAAAGGCAAAACATACAAAGATAACAAGATATTCAGTATCGATAGATCTGTGACTAAAATTTTCAGCATGAAAGATAAAAACGAATCCATTTTTCTAACTATATTATGTTTATTAACATCACGGATACTTATTTGTAATATATGAATTTTCCTTCTTCTAAAAAATGTGAATTGTAACGATATATACAGTGACATTATAAAAAGTATAATTTCTATTATAATATGATTCTCTTTGAGAATAAGGCTCCAATTCTTACAGATCCCATTATCAAATATAATATTCCAAATATAGTAGCCACTCATCATCCAAAAAAATGTTTCAACAATATTAACGTACATTGCATAAAGTACATGACTGAACTGATTATATTTTAAAATATTGTTTCCTTTTTTATGATGCTTAACACAAGGTAATAATACTTGGAAGGCAAAAACCTTGCTCGCTGACAACGTCTTATATATAAGACATGTAAGACAAGATTGTTCTACAGATTCCATGGTAAAAACACAAATATATAGTTTTTAGTGATTGTATAAAAAGTTTTGATAGAAACTTTTCCTGTTGTAGTTGCCAATCAAAACAAATGTTTTATTGATAGTTATTTCTTAGCCTATCTGGGCACTTACTAATACTCATTTGAGGCACTTCAACTTTATTCTATTAGCGATAGTAAAACTGAGCAGAAACAAACACGTCTATATGTCACTGCTGTTTGGTGATTGTTTCGTATCCCTAATATTGATTAGTTGCCTAGACAAATCAACACTAATGATATGATTCTGTGACCAATCGCTGCCTTCGGCTGTCTTCCACACTAGAAATTATACTCTAGAACGAGGTTTTTATCAGTAGCTTTTACATTATACAGCTACTCATAATAAATTATGCTCACATACTTCTCAATAAATTTATTGTGGTATTTGTTAGGTATTTAATTTTGAAAATATTAGAAATAAGAAAAAAAAATTGTTAACTGGAAATGCTGAAGGGATCCAGAAATATTAAAGTACATTATAACTTGCTATAGTATTATTCATTTATTTTATCAATGCTTCAGTTTAAATTTATTATAGGAAAATCAAGAAACAAGCAATTCGGGAAGAATTATATTTGTTTAATTTCCAAACGTGTCCATTATTTTCGAATGAGTTAAACTAAGAAGTTAAAGTTATCAAATCATTTTCCTTAATAATTTTTCATAATCATTTTCTTTAAACAACTTCATAACTAATAATTTACATGTTGAATGTCAAAAACGTCCGTTATATATTTTTGATAGTTTTATTGCCAATACAGTAGCGAGTAAGTTATGTAAGTTATTATAATTTATTATATTTATGAATAGCATTGATATTTAATAAATATTTGTTATCGTTTAATAATTCTTGATAAGAAACGTTTTACTCACAACTTAATAATTCTTGAAAATCTGTCAACTAAAATAAGTCACAACAATGACAAATAAGTTTTTTCAGAAAATTGAAATTTTTAATCAATATTTTAATGATATTTTAAAGACAAACGTGATTTTGATTACACTACTGAATTTTATAGACAGTGTTTAAGAAATCACGGATCAGTTAGAGTTATGGAATGGTACAGATATGAATAAATAAATCTTTCTTCTGAACCGGAAGGAGTCTTAGAAATTATATTTTTAAGCTTCTCAGAATTTCATTAGTGAAACTGTAAATTTATGGATATAATTTTAATTCTTATAACTATAAAGTCGATTTGGAAATTAAAAATTATACTGTTATATTTTAATGGAGAATTAAGCGTATCTACATATACTGAATAAAGAAACCTTGGATAGTTGACAAGCATTTAATCGATGAAGTATAGTCGTTGCATTATATCATATGGAGTAATGATGAATATATTTCATTTTTTTTTCGATATTTAATCTTTAAACCAGTGGTCTTCAAAGTTTGTCAATTTAAGGAGCCCTTATGAGTATAAAATTATTTCGCGGAACCCGGGATCATAAAGAATAGAATATTCACAATCTAGATAGTACATATAAAGAAAAACGTTTTAATATTCTTTTATTATATTATAATAAAAGTTTAAAAAGTATTACAAAATATACTTAATATGTACAAATAAAATTTTCAATTTTAATGGCTGAGATGAGCTTGCTTTGTTTTGCACAAAACTTTAAACTCAGAATTTATTGTCGTTATTTGTAAACGCATTTCATGCCCACCATCCAATTTATTTCTGCATTTTGTTCTTTCGGTCAATATAAATAGCTTTATTATTATTTTTTTATTATATTCATCATTTTGATGAATATTTTATGCATGTTTATGGAACCCTTTAGGATATTTTGTGGAATCCCAGGATTATGTGGAACACAGTTTGAATAGCACTGCTTTAAACCAATAGTTGATTTGGAGGAAACAACAAGTTACAGTCAATTTAAAAATCGATATTCAATAATAACAATAATTGATAAGCATTTACGGTATACATTTAAATAAAAATATTTTTCATTTATTTTTAACTAACACAACCATACTAATGTATATGTTGCCAGTTTAAAAATAATTTATAATAATCTTGTAAGAAAAGATCTGTAACTTATGTAGCTAAATCGTTATAATATATTAAAATTTTTTATAATTGATGAGATAAAAAGATGGAAAGCCAGTAAGAAGCCTAGCGTGAGCTGGTCATAATTATTGCTATGGAAGAAGTATGGACATGTTGCAGCTCCTGGAACCACTTAAAAGTATGATTTAATATACTCGTATATACACTAATTAAGGGATTCTCCTTTTTAAAATTTAACAAATATTATAGCACAAATCCCCCCTAGTGGAATAAGTCCCTATTATATTTTTAGCGATTAATTATTTTAAATCAAGGCTATGGTGCCACCATCTATTGAGTTAATCATTAATTAAATTTTGAATTTAGAACTAAGGTAGCGCCATCTAGTAATTAATTTAAAAATTATAGTATAATTATTAATTATCAGATGGCGCCACCTTAGTTCAAAAATCAAAATTCATCTTATTGACCGATAAACATTTCTTGCACCATGCCTTAAAATTCTTGAGAAAATGATTTTAGGATACATTGGATTTAACTTTAAAAACTCATTCGTCGCAACATTACGCTTGTAAATATCGTTCTACGATTTCTAATCTCATTGAATTCATTTTCTTATCGACAACTTTGAATAGACACTTGTACTTATGGTGACCATATTTTTTGGAGAAAATAAAGGACAAATGAGAAATTGTTTCAAAATAAGAAAAAATAGGTTGAGTTTGTTTCACTAAAACTGAAAAGCTTTATAACATTTATTATAAAATATAATAAAGAACACAACATTATAAAAGTTCAATTTTGATATTTTTCACCAAAATGAACTTTTTTTTTTAAAGAAATTGGGTTTGTGTATTAAAAATTCATAAAACTGCATGTCATGTCAAAGTTGCATTTGGTATATATATGGTTCCAATGTTTCAAATTTAATTGAGTTTTCTCATTGGGCCACATATCATTCACTAATGAAAATATCACTTCAATGTGGAATTAGATCCAGGGAGACAGAAGAAAATTTAACAATATTTAAGATGTTTTTAAATGATATGCACTTGTCTGTGATATATTTAAAAATTCTAACCCATCCACATTGACAGGACTTGTCATTTTGTCACCATTTTTCGATCTTTCACAGGTGTCACAGATGAAATGTCATATTTCTATCAATTTACAAAATAAAGGAAAAAAATGGCCATTTTAGAAAAGAAATGAATCTAAAGGACAGAGATGTGGAAAAAAGACTACTCTTAAATAAGGGATGTATGGTCACTATACTTATACTGCATTTTTGGATTTATCCGCTGCTTTCCATAGTACTGATTTATCCGTTTTATACCAAACGATCGTGATGTTTTATTATTTAGATATTTTAACAAGTTGAATTATTTCTTTTCTTCCTGGTCGCCATTATACTGTTAAACATAATTGTATTCTTTCCCATAGTTTTTCTCCGAATGCCGTTGCCTTGCAAGGAACATCACTTAGCGCCTTATTGTTATTAAATCCCATTTTTTTCTTTAACTAACTCAAAAGTAATTTGGTTATGCTGACGATAAATAAATTAATCAACTCCGATATTAATATTCTCTGCTCGGATCTCATTCCTTTACAAACATAGCTAAATGATCACAATTTAGAGATTAATATAGATAAGACAGTATTTATGAAATTTTCCATCAAAACTAACACTGATTTGTCTGAAAGTATTTATTCTAATAATATCGGTTTTCCTTTACCTCATATTCATCTTGGTCTTGGAGTGTGCCTAGTCACTAAACTCTGCTGATTGTCAAGAAGTTCTTGGAAAGATTCAGTTATTAATATGCAGTAGATAAGTCGATTATATTAAAATAATAATTTTGAAAACGGTGAATTCGTATTTGTACATGAATCTTTGCAAATCTGAATCGGTAGTCGCTGAGCAAAATAATAATTATATAATTAATTATACCTGTTTATCCACATTTACCATATTTGTGTGTCAGTAATACTTCTCAAACTAAATATAGTAAGACCTATTGTTGCATTAAATTTTTGGAATAATCATATTTACGTCCTGTTTCGAATTCATTCTATAAAGAAAAATAAGATAATTACACCATTTGTTGAACTGAAATGATTGATCAAAAATAAAAATGTTTTCAATGTTGTTGTTAGTCAGTTTGGATGAGTATCTAATGATCAAAATTTTTAAAAAGTTTAGTAATAGATCGATATCAGTTAAACAGTTTTCTCAAATTTGATATTTGATAAGTTAAAAACATCAATTTAAACAAATCATATTAACCATTTCTATAATTATTCGAACTAAATTGCATTTTAATGAGTGTTGAATATTTTTTATTAGAAGTTTAGTTAGCGTGGATGATTTGACTTGTATTATCGTAGTAAGATTAGATTTTGTTTTAAAATGTTATAATAAGCCAATTAACATTGGAGGAAGATCGGATTGTTACTTATGAAAAAATACCATTTTTCATAAGTAACAATTAAATGACATTTCATAATTTATGCCAGGTTTAATTAAATTTATTTAACATTACATTTATTTTTAAAAATTATCATCATAAACAATACTACAAAATTTAATTACATCTTTGTTTCTTCGCAGAAGTATTCACGCTGTTGTGAAGATTCTCCAACACTCGCGATGTTATTTCCGGATTCATATTCCTTGATATTTTCTGTATCAGAAAATTTCAGACCGGTTTGTTCTTTATTTTTTTCCGGATTTTCATTTTTCATTTCAAAATGCATTTCTTTAGCAGTAATTTGAAGCTGTTTTGTTATATCTCTTCCTGCTTTTTTTGCCATATTGTAAAATATACCATTGGTGTTTTGTAATAGAGTGTATGGTTGGTCGAACTCTTCTATTTTTCCATCTCGTAAAACCTGAGAATTTGGAATTTCTATATTATTATATTGAACAGTTTCATTAACGTTAAAGTTTTTGGTAAATTGCTGTATAAAATATACAATTTAAAATCTCTTACCATAATTCTATCGGAATCCATAATAGTTTGTAGTCGGTGAGCAATGGTAAGAATAGTTGAAGATGCAAACTTCTCTCGAATTGTTTTCTGTATTATGTAATCAGTCCTGAAAGAAATATTGAATTTTTTAAATATTGAATCTTAGTTTTAAAAAATTATAAATTTAATTGGTTTATTTATTTAAATGCATAGTATTTATTCCTTCAACCGTTCACTTTTAAAATAAGTTTAATAAATATTACTCCAGTTGTATATAAACTGTACTTTTGTGAATTTATTCGAAGTTTTTGCGTCCTATGCTTTTAAATAAATAATAAAATGTAGGCTTACTCCCTTTGTAGAGTTCAAATATTTAAATGAAATATGTAAATACTGCAATGAGACTACAAAAATAGTCTGGATAATAAGATTCTCTGTTAAATTTTCCAATTACTAAAAATTTTGACTCGATAATGTTGGGCTTTCGAGAAAAGTTATTTTAGCCCTTTCATCCCTTTCAGGAATTTAGCAGTTGCAATTTATTTGTTCCATAAAATCTTTCTTTAAGATATTTTTAATTTTTTTGTAGTTAATTTGAACAAATAATCAATAAATATAGTTCAAATAAGATTTTCCGATAGCAACTTTTTTCATTTTAAGCAATTTTGTCATGAAGATGAAAACACTAAATAATTTTATGTACAGTAAGTTTATAAAATGTTTACATACATGATGAAAAATAGAATTATATTAACTGATATTATGTCAGATTAATTGTTGGCAGCAGAAAAGTATTTCCAATATTCGTATATATGTAAGATATATTCTAATCTCGATGTAGGCTATATTTTAAATGCAACAAATTTCCCGTATCAAAATTATATCATATATGCAATTATCTTATTGATAGTCAAATGATGGTTCGTGACAAAATACTAATAATTAGAAAAGGATGACCGCGATGGAAGATTTTTGTGGTTCCAGCTTCGAGAATCCGGGATTATTTGATTGGCCTCATCCATTGTTATTTTATGATGGAATAACATCAAGACTGTGACGTCATTTCAACAGATATTGAGTATAATTAATGCAGCTAATTCTTAATATTTAGTACCATCTATTTTCAAGAATATATTCAGTTCAATGATAATAACACTATTATTAGAAGCGAATTATTAAACTCATCGTTATTCTATAAAAGAGGGATTTGAAAAAGAAGAACGTTGTATTCCATTGAATCAAGCTGATTTTTGGAAGAAGTTGCAGAGAGTGTGTGAAAATGTGAAGAGGTTCATGAAAAACATGGTAAATCAAATAACGTAAATTATTCATAATAAATATAGAAGGGATTAGGGCAAGTTGCATCACGAAGGGTTTTAGAAAAGCTTTGAAATTGGCTCGATATTTTGAATATCGAGCCAAAGACATAAAAAAAACAGACGGAAATAAACAAAATGAAAAAGCATCACACAAACAGTGTGAAAATTGGGAGATAGACTTGTTCTTAAAAATAACTGTTATAAAAATTTCAAAATAAAAAAATAATATTCAAAATATCATAGAGGATAATGATCCATTCTCAATGTAGAATTTTCAAGATTTCACGTAACTAAAGATATAAAATAAACTTTTATTACATCAAAAATGATGTGATATTTTTTAAACATATATGAGGAAAATATTCTTGATCGAGCAGTATAGTCATTTGGAAAGAGATCTAAATTTTGTTGAAATAAAAATAGAAAAAAAAGACTGCAAAATTTTTCTAATAATTATTCATGGGTTCTTTACATGTGTTCTATTCAAATTTAAATCTTGCGAAAACAACTAAATCATTTAAGGTTGCTGGTTGATATTTTCTTCTGTTTATTTTAATTGTTTGATTTTAATTTTCAATATATTCCATAAAATTTTGATTCAAATATTTTATATCGGTTCTCATACGCCCAGGATTTTTCAAGCATGGTCAATAGATCGACTCATTAAAACTAATCCTAAATTATGACTGATCAATTATAGGCTAGGGCTGACAGTGATGAATGCTGGAATAGCCAATTCGTATAGCAACTTCCGACAGGAAAAAAAAACCAAAATACAAAACGAAGATCGTAGAACAACTGTGAATAGCATATGGTGAAAAATGAAAGGTCTTATCGCTTATTGATAAGGAGGATAGATATGAGTGCAGAATTTGATAAAAAATATGAAATCAAAAGTTACTTGGAAATTTTGAAAAATTATATATAAGCTTATACCAATGATTAATAGTGCTCATAGGTCGAATTTATTGGAAAAAATTTCATTTTATTCATCACAGATATTCAGAATTATGACGAAACCCCACAAATTAATTCAAAAATTAATTCTGCCATGTAAATTACCAACAAATCCAAGATTTTATGGGAATTACTTGATATTTGTTTTCATTCTAAAATTATTTTCGGAGAGTTTAACTCTCATGATCATCAGCTCAATTTGGAAGATTTTTTTTATGATTCAGACGTAAAACCTGACTCGACAATGTACTTTTAATCCGAGTTTATAGAATGGTCGTTGAAAATTTCAATTTTACTGAATTGACTATTCATTGAAGTTGCGTCCGGTTTGTTGAGTAGATTTTTTCCAACAAATAGCAAAAATGCAAAGAATAAATTGGAAACTTCCTTTCTAATAAATGATTATCAGGGAAAAAAAACTAGAAAATATTATTTAGCGATTGATTTCCTTAAGACCTCATAAGAAACTCAGGTTCGAAATTTCATTAATTTTACATTATCAACCATCCATATGCTCTGGTTATTGTTCAATTGAGAATAATTATTAAATGTCCGATTACTTATATTGTGTTAACCTTGTACAAATAGAGATTAAACTCATTTTTATCGATAAAAATTTTTTCGCCAAAACAGTCATTAAACATTGGTTTATAAGAAACTCGTTCACTATTTACTTCATCACGAAAGACATCATAGATTTCAGAAAAACTGATGAAGTAACTATAAGAATGACTGGTGTTAATGAAACTAATTGGAATTAACAAGAAAACACATCATTTCTGCTAAGTGTAAAAAAATTTGAATTAACAAGAAAACACATCATTTCTGCTAAGTGTAAAAAAATTTGAATACCAATTTATAGATATATCACAGATGGATAATTATAATTAGTTCTGACAAACCACTAGACATAAATCGATTTGAAACATAGATATCTTCATTTTCAAATTGGAAGATATTAAAAATAAAATAAAAAAAGGAAAAAAATTATACAACTGCTATGAATTTGCCCAAAGATAATTGGAATTCTTCTGTTATGATAGCACATAATACAGGTTATGGATGCATACAAGAGTAATTCAATAATTACAATAAATTATCATATAGATCTTATAGATAAATGATGAATAATTTATCTATAAAATCTATATGATAATTTATCATATAGGTTTATCTATATCAATTCACTTATCTATAAAACTAAGATTTTATAGATAAATGATTCATCATTTACCTAAAAATCTTAGTTTTATTTAAAAATTGTGGAATTGCTCACATTTTGACAAAATCTGATATTTTACAATTATTATGCAATCGTTAGGACGTAGCTGAGTTTATCAAATTAACTTTAATGTAATGTTCCATTCAAAAGTCGTTCAAATGTATTTTTCCTCATTATTGATACTTTAGCGTAAAATATTTCTAATAATTCTCCACCGAATTGCATTAATAATTAATTATTTACTCTTTATCAATGAAGGCAGTAGCC
>WUQG02037973.1:0-28327 GCA_011317285.2 Androctonus mauritanicus | reverse complement strand
AGTATTCGATTAGGATTCTGAATTTCATATCTCCCAGATTTTTCAAGAGTAAACAAATTTAACGTTTAGCATATTTTATGTAAAATATACTATCACCTTATTATGCATTCATTTGAAAAAGATAGAAATATATATTCATTTGTTTGTTTGTATCGGGTAATATCCTGAACGGTAGAAAGTACACCCATCAAAATAGGCATGGCTCTCTGTGATTGTCCAACTTAAATAACTGACCTATACAGAGATTTATAGAACAAATGTTGTTTAACAATTACGAACAATCCAAAAATTCATATAGAATTTAATAGTTAAGTCAATAGATGTCGCTGTGTATAGTCTATGTTTTTACTAAATGTAAGCATATTAGGCTACGATAACGTCACCATTACAATATGACATCACCACAAGGTAACAATGAGTAACGTTGTGGTGATGTCATATGTTAGTTCGTGAAGTCACATCGCTGCGGTGATGACGTCATCATATCCTAATACTCTGATTAAATCTATATTAAAATCTGACACAGAAAGCTAATGGATTCCAAATATTATAATTAACAAATTATATGGCAAAATAATTTCGTTCATATTCGAATGTTGTCAAAAGATTCCATGGCTTCATCATAACGTACCAAACAGATGATGTCACATAAGTTGTCAATGATTTCATCGTCAAATAGTATTGATAAAAAGAGCTCGCGATTTTTTACTTTAATAAATTCAGAAAGAACAAATAATTTCTACCAGTTATAATTCAATTAGACTGATGAGAATATAACATTTCATTAAACATGAGGTTTGAAATAACAAATGAAATAAATACACGAAATAATTTTCCAATTAATAAAATTTTCGATAGGAATAATACACAATATCACAGAATTAGAATTTCAATGTTCTTCTAAATAAATCGTTTTCAAATCGAAGAGCGAAAAGATATATTAGACTTATAAGTTGGTGAACCTTCTGGAAATTATGAGGTTGTATTAAACAACTTTTGAGAACGATTGAGATTGTAAAAGAAGTCAGCAAGCAAATAATCAAAACCAAGATTTCTCTAATATACTGAAAACTTTTCTTTTATAGTATATTAGGGAAAATTAGTTTTGTTAGGAAAAATTGAAGTATATATTTATATATATATATACATATACATACTTCAATTATATATATATATATATATATACAGTATATATAATATATATTTATTAGCATTCAATTGAATATATATTATGTATTTAAAATTGTTCTAGGCCCACCTTGTTGAATTCCATTCATCAACTCTTTATCTGATCCTAATCCCATTGTGAATGTTAAGCAGTCATATTTTTTGTAATCTTAATACTAGCACTGCGGAATACAAATGCATCAAAAACAAGCGCTACATAAAATGCCAACAGCTTCTAATACTTGTTCGGATGCTATTGATACATTATTTCAAATGATGAGAATATCTCCAGTCATCAATGTTAGCACACTATAAGAATATAATTTATTTTAAAAATGTTTTGGCTCTTGTTCTCTAACTCAGCAGTACAGTTCCCAAATTTTCAGAAGCATCCAGTCATAGAATTGGAAACTAAAAAAAACAATTATTAATTTCAAAATATTAATAAAAACTCATTGATTAATAAATATTTCGCAGTAATAAGCTGCGATCAAATATTTGACCAGGGATTTTGTCATTGCATCATTGCTAAGAATAAGTTAAAGCTAATCGTGAAATTGTTTGCATATATTGTATTGCATCTATCATTACGATTTACTGCCATCTGTTGCCAAAAATAAAAACAAATGTTTATAAATATATATAGATAAAAGCACCTTATATAATGATATGATAATATTTATTTATTTACTATATTTATATAAAGTAAGATAACTTCCCAAGAAAAGAGAAAAGCATCAATAAATGACCAACAAAATGATTTTACAAACTATTTAATTAAAAAAATAAAAAATATTAAAGCAATTAGCTGCTCTAATTCTAATTTTCTAGGAGGGATTTTATAGAAACTGCAGTTTTTCTTGAAAAATTAGTTCTATATTATAAGCAATTGACATTAATATAAAATTTATCAGTTAATCATATATCCTCGATAACTTAAATATGAATCTGATGTCAAATCATTAATAAATTCAAAAGTTGGCTTTCTATAATTGAATTTTATCTTCCAAATAAAGAGTTTTGGCTAAGAAATTTGAATAATATTTGATATAGTATTAATTAGTTTAATCGATTAACTAATTACTTAATAAACCAAATATCAAAAATCGATTTGATATACTTTGCGTGTTAAATACCGTTTCAAAATGAGAAAATCAGTCATTTAACAATGTTAAGAATTTTATGTATATTCTACATTATCTCGATCTCTGAAGAAACATATGCATTATCATGTTAACGTATGCATTACTAAAATAAATTAATTAATAATCTCTTATTTGAAATAATATAAGCCTGAATCTGACATTACAGAATTTCAATGAATTTCTGGGGCTTCCAGAACTACTGGTTAGAAAATGTTGATTTAGTGAATCATCATCAATTCCCTAATATCACATCTCGTAAATTTTTAGGAATTCAGATTCGGAATGTTGATTGCTATGCTTTAGCCTCTGCTACTCTCATTACATTAAAGGCAGTTCATTCTTGGGCTCTGGAATGTACCAGGACCAAGTTGCCTACTGGTGATTAGAAAAAGCATTAAAGATTCTTTCGTACCTTCGGCTATTGTAATCTAATTGTGTAGAAATTTTCAGTGACGTTAAATTACATAAAAAACAACCATATGTTTGTTGATCTCCATTGTTCAACACGCAATCCCACTCCATTGCAAATATGAATCTATGATATCTGCTTTTGGATTGCCGTTTAATATCCTTCATGAAAATTAAACAGCTTAATATTTTAAATGATATACCTTTGAAGATTAATATAATTGCATTCATATAAAAATTTTTGAAATAACTATTAAATACAAATTTAAAAAATAATCATCATAATGCACTAGAGTTTGTATATACTAACTAAAAAATAAAACAAAACTTGAATAATCAAAATGAAATAAAATTCATAAGTTTACTTCAAAATGAAAATAATAAAGTACTGTATTTAAAGAAAATACATTTTATTATCACTATATAACTCATTATATTCCTTTGAATATATATTGAGAAGAATTAAGACATATAGATCGAATTATATACAATATAAATATATTGAAGTTAAAATTTAGGGAAAAAAAATCATTCATGTACTGTTTATATAAAGCAGGCATGTACCAAGAAAAGGATACAGTGTAAGTTTCCTTTTTAAATAAATAAAAAAATATCCAAGAAAAATAATATAAAATATTTAACAAAAATAAAAATTAATTAATTCATTAATTCATTTTTATTTATTATTTTTTATTCATTAAAATTAATTAATAAAATTATTTCTTTTCCACAAATAAATAAAATATTTCAAATAAATTTCTGTGGAATATTTTTTGGTCAATATAGGACTTTATGAAGGTAGACAAATCTATAGTAGGTCTAATAAATTCTATAATTAGACCTACTATAGATTTTTAAAAATGCTTAATTTTATTCGCGTTTCTAGACAACTTATCAAATTAAATAAAAAATATTTTTTAATTAATTTAATATTACTTTGACTCCTCATAGATCTCTTTTAATGTTATATGTAGTTGAGTTCTAAACAAAGTTGATTAGATTTTGGCTACATTGACAAATGAAAATTAGAACCTGTCATACTGTCAATGCTTCGAATTTGAGTAATATATTTCTTAAATCCACATGAACTATATATTTAGCTTGTAAAATCTGGATTGTTACGATTAAAAGGGCTATCATACACTTACAAAAATCATCAAAATTAAAGCAATCATGAAGAGTTCTAATGTCAGTTTGCTATTGATTTCTATTGCAAAAAGATTGTATTGACACAACATAGACAAAATGATCTCATAATCTCATTCTTTTAGAAATACAAAAAGAAAATATCATTCCAAATAATTAATATAATTATTCTTTTCTAAAATGGAAACTAACGTTAAAAAAATTTACTATGAAACTGTTTCAAGACTCAGAATTGTACTGAATTAATTTTGTTTTACGAATATTTTAATTTTTCTTAAAATATCAAAATTCTATATTATATTTTAAGAATAATTTGGGGTGTTTGAGAATTATAAAATTTGATATTATGAAATATTTGTTTTATTAATAATAAAAATATTATGGGAGAGCATATTTTCAATATTGAAACATCAACAAAGATTCTGATAATCATCAAAACAACTTCTTGTCTATAACATTGATACAGTAACTTATATCTTTATTTTCTAAAATTTCTCATAAAATTTATGAAAACTCAAATTAAATCTGGATTTTGTATGAAAATAATAATATTTTTATTAAAATAATATCGTTTGCAAAAATCTTGACATAATTTTCTTTTAAAATATCACAAATTATAGATTTTCGTTAGTCTAACACGCAATATATTTTAACTTTGAAAAAAATTGTTGTAATTTGCTATGTCTCGTCCAGTATTTAATGTCAAAAGGTGAAGTTTAAAAATCAAGAGAGAGAATTTTTTATATAAAAAAATTACAGTATCATGGCTTTTTTTATTCTCCTTTCTTCCCTGTCTACATTACTACTTGGATGTCCGTCTGTATTAGCAGCACTACTAATACTGCTTACTTTGGTTAGTTAATAAATGTTTTTATATATCAAATAGAATGGTGGTTAAGTCCTTTCCTCATCTCAATAAAAATATTTTTGAAACTTAAATTAAAAATTTTGCATGGCCTAGATGTCAAACGGAAGTTTCTCACTAAAAACAAGAGCCGAAACATCGATTTTCCAATATAAATATTAACTTCCTTCTGCACAGTTTTCGCAATAATAAAATAAGTTAAAAATTCCGAACTAAGTTTTTAAATCGATAAATTAAAAAAATATATATATATATATATAGTTTCAGATTTAACATTGCCCATAACAATACAATACAAACTATATTTTAATTTCATCATATTTTCAGAAAGAAGGATTAAATGTATTTTATTTACATCTTCTGAATTTTTATTAATTATTAATGAAATAATTAAAATATATTCATTTGCTTGATTTTAAACTTACGTAAATTTATTTTCATAAGACACATTTATTTTTTATATAACTTATATAAAAACTTTAGATAAAAACAACAATATAAATTAATATATATATGCTCATATATCTTAAAATCTTGTTTACTCGCTGGAGAATGAAACTTCTTCCGTGTTTAAAATTTTGAAGGGTGAAAATAAAATCTTTTATTAAGTGTAGATAACTATTTTCGATATTTGTCATCACGTTATGAAAGATGAGATTTTGCTTTTTTTAGATTTCTTAAACGTTCTTTATTAAGAGGATGTTCTAGAATTACAAGATAGGCATTAAGGTTTAATATTTCAGATTTTATTTTATTAGTTTGATTTATTGTTTAATTTTATTATTTCTAAAATTAATGTCTGATCTAATTTTTACAAGTAGATATTTTCAGTTTTATTTACTATCTGATTTAAAAAAACGTTACCTGGTTTTTCAATTCAGTAGTTGGCTTTCATTATCTGTTATGAGATTTATTTTTCTACCCATTTCATAAGTAGCATATTTTTATGAGTGAATTTAAATTATTAGAAGGGTTTAAATCTCTATAATCATTGATTTAATTTTCAATTTTGATCTGATTTGTGCTGATAATTGTGTTAGTATAGATTTGAGATGCCTTCGACATTTCTTAAAGTTTGGAAGAAACACAGGGTAAATTTTTCAGAATAAATCTCGTAATATAAAGTTGAATGCCAAAATTTACGTTAATTCTTCCTTTATAATAAAAAAAAATGATTTATTGGGTTTTCAAGAATATTCCAAGCCTGAAAGAAACGTATTCTTGAAAATGAGTACTATCAAATTTGTGAAAGGATTTTTAATGCATTTTTTTATCTATAATAGTTTATCCTGAATGAATTAACTATTGATAGCAAATTTGAAATAGTTTATCATCAATATTATTAGATTAGAAATTTCATATTGCGTTTCAAATTACAACTAGAACGGGGAATATCCTAGGAGTTACATGATAAATGGTTTGAATTATCAAAATTAGATGGAATTATGGATTTATATATATTAAACAGATAAAATTTTCATATTCCTAATATTGCTGCAGTTGTTACAAGTAGAATATGTCTGATTAATTTTATCGAAAACTTGATAATATATTGAAAAAAAATAAATAAACAGTCTGTATTGCCGCATTATTAGCACCTTTAGAATCTTATTTTGGAATTTCTCTAATAATTCATAATTACATGTGTACTCCGGCTTTCAGTCTCATACATTATACTTGATCTAATGATGGTCTTATAAATTACAACACTGATTACAATACTGAAAATCTAAATATAAAGTTAGAATTAATACTATATAGCATTCAATAAATCCATACTACTGCATACACAGTTCGATAAAAGCTTAGAGAACAATATACTAAATCTATTTGTAATAATGATTAAATTTCAAGGTTTCCAATTATAGTTCTGTGTTAATAAAGCTGCTTATTTGATACCAATTAATGTAGATTTGTCTTGCATGATGGATGACATGTCTGTCTTGTTGCATCCGATGATATCCAATTTTCTCAGAGTTGAGAATAATCCGAGTTAAACATCTTCATACATATAAAATTAGTAATACAGTATCTGAATAATCATAAAGAACAGTATGAAAGTAAATTATTTAATTTTAAGAGAAAGAAAAAAATTTTAAAAACTAAATCCGTTCTGTAGCTGGAACTTTTTCAAATATTTTTGGCAACAGATTTTTCTTATGTCCAAAATTTGTAAAAAGAAAAATGTTTTGAAATATAAGTGTGAAAATTCTCAGTTCTAAAATGTCCTCACGAAAAAAATTTAATAATCATTAATAAGCGTATTATGTATGATAATTTGACCTATTTTTTATTGACTGTACACAAAATAAATCTTATAACAATTATTTATAAACAGTAACTTTATTTTCCTACTTGAAATAAATATATTTATCCATAAGAAATATATAGTGCATTCTTTAAAATATAGGAATATATCATAGCAGATAAAATATTGGGATATAGGAAATCAGGAAGAATTATGAAACAGTATTCGAATAGAATAATAATTTTCTTTTTTTGCAAAAATTTTTCAGATTTTTTTTAAAAAGATTTTTTTGATTTCAATATACAGTAATTCAAATTTTGATTGCAAGATAAATGATTAAAATGAGAATTCGATAAAATGAAAATTTGACTTATGATTTAAAGTATGTAATATTAAAAGTTTATAATATATTAAAATATAACTTTATTGTTAATCTGTAAATCTCCGAAAACAAATTACCTTAGTTAGGAAAACTGGCCATGCAATTTAGATATACTGTAATTCGCAAATATCAACTTATAAAACTTTAAATGAAAGGAAAATGCTTTACTTTGTATAATAATGGTAATTTTGAACTACGAACGATATATCATTACGAAACCATAAACGTACGCATTTGCAACTCATTATATAAATGCGTATTTTTATTAATTCGATAAATTTTTCAGCAGATCACGAACAAGATTTTAAAATTAATTGATACTTGATATAATTTATATCCTCAAATTCCTTTTGAGAAACATAACATCACCAAAATTGTATTGTATCTTTTTAATCAATAATTAAAAATAATAAATATTTGCAAAAATATCAAAGAATACTATACAGAACTGTTTCACGTAATACTAACTATAATTCAAACAAAATGCAGAAGCAATAAATATTTATTGAAAGTTTTAGACTTTATTTCTTAGTTAATTATTTTAATTACAGAATTAATTTTGTTAAAGAAAAGCAAGAATTATTCTTGCATATGTTAAAATAAATTAGAAAAATCAATTTAGTTTTGAATAGCTGTTAAATTTTGTTAGCCATCTCTAGTTCAATATAAGCTTATAAATTTTGAAATTTAATTTTATCTTTTAGAAAATTTATTAACTTAGTTTATTGAACAGATCCAATACTAAATTCTTGATACATAAAATATAAAATAATAGTCTGTAATTGTCTGTTATCATCGAAAATATAAAATGATCTGACATTTTTTTTTAATAAAAGGTTAAGGTGAGATTTAAAGATTAAATATTTTCAAACGTAGATAAAAATTTAATTAAACTCTATTTGATTCGCATATAAAATGTTAGTCTGATCGAATATTTAAACATCATTGATTTCTTTATAAAATTTTGACATTTTAAGGAAAACTTTATCTATATTGATAGTATTTTCTTGTTCTTTATATCATTGCACAGTACTTTATTAAGCTTTTGATTTGGATTCTAAATTTGATTTTATTAGCTATTTTCGCGATGATAATGTTAACTATTTAGTAGTTCAGATATTTAGTATTATTTCCTTCTGCGGTTAATTACGAGGCTGTAATTCATTGTTGAATTCAATCCAGAAATTAGCTTAATGTATCTGTTAGAATAGTTGTTTCCGATATTATAGGAAACAACTACTGAATTCTTATGCACTAATTTTCAAACTAAAATACTATTTAATTGTTTGATGATTTTGATTATAATCCGTTTAAAAACATGACGAAGTAATCAAAACATCTTTTCTCTAATTATATTTCAGTAAAAATTATAAAATTAAAAGTAGCAAAGAGTTTTATTTAATTAAAGTAAGTTTATATTGTTTAGTAGAGAAATATTTTGCTGAAAATTACTGATAATTTCAATTTGCATTTATTTAAATTAACAAAATATTTATTTAAATAATCAGAAATATTATAAAAGTGAAAGAGAAAATGCTATAAAATAATTAAATGATAAAATAAATATATGGACTGTTTATTATGAAAGTGGTATAAGTCCATTTTTCTTCTTTCGAGATATTTAATGATTTGTATTTTAGTTGATTCAAAAATATAAATGAAGTCTACTAAGTTTTCCTATGTTTCTATGAATTTAAATATATGTATATTCATTATATAAATGACTTTTTTTATCAGAATAAACTAAACCACTATCTTTTTTTTGTGTTATAAATGGACTTACACTATTTTCATAATTAAGCTTATTTAATTGTATAAATTATTAAATTTTATAAATACATCCACCATGTAGGCAACGACGATTAATTTCAACTGTAAGGACTTCAAAGTCTATCCAAATGATTGAACACAATGTTCAAATGAAGGATATTTCTACAATGTTCGCTATCGTTTACAGTGCTGTTGCGGACCAAAGAACCTAATAAACTTTAAACTTTGGTCCGCAACAGCACTATAAACGATAGCGAACATCGTAGAAATATCCTGCATTTGAACATTGTGTTCAATCATTTGGATAGACTTTTAAGTTATTAAATTTTAATTATTTAAATTTCAATTTCGCTTGAATTGCGTTATGTTTTATTTCGATATTTTATTAATAAAAAGAAACAAAATATTGAGGTTCAATCTCAGTATTTATTATTAACTTACTATTAAAACAATTGAATGCTTACTATTTAAGATTTTCATTATTATGAGTTTAACATTAGAATCTGCCTTTCGGCTCGTTATATGAAAGAGTGTTGAAATACTCGTGGTACACAGGAAGTAAATAAAGCTATAATAATCTTATATTTTTCCCGATGTAATAGGTCTGACACTTTTAGATAAAGGTGTTTGTTTGATATTTTCAAACCTTGGTGGTCTACCGCAAACGGTAGGTGATAAATTTAGAGTTTTAAATTCAGCGTCTTCCATCAACGTACACAGTACACTATTTTTTTAAAAAATAGTGTACTATGTATTTTTTAAAAACTTCTTCCCAAATATTTTCAGCCAATTGACTTGTTCTCCATCAGTATTCTTTTTCCTTTTTAGAATTGCACTTGCTAAAAATTTTGTTGAAATGAAATCCTCAAGTTTCATTTCGTATAAATGAAATTTGTTATTTCTTCGACATTGTTTTATTATTTTACAATAAACTTGAGGAATGTGTAAGAAATTTATTTTGAAGTTCGTTATCGCATTTTACATAGTTCACTCTTTTCATATATAGTGCCTAGACTATGAAAAATGGACTTACACTAATTTCATAATCAATGATTATGCGATATTAATTAACGAATTTTTAATTAATCAAAGCATATGGATATTTTAATATATCACCCGTAAATTTCATATAAATAAAAATTTTATGCTAAATTATATTTAAATTATTTGTTTTCTCAATTTTACTCAAAAATGGACTTACACACTTTCATAATAAAAGATTCATATAATAATCGAATTCGTAAAAAACGATATTAGAAAATGTTAAATTTTTTCCTCAATTTTGAGGAAATAATTTTATTGAGGAAAATTATTTTTTTCTCAATAATTTAAAAAAAACTGAAGTGATTTAATATTCTAAGTACTGGAATAACAGTCATATACAAAACTACAGTTCTTAACAGATTCTCATCTTTATAGGATATAGATTACAAATATATTCTGGTAACATCGAACTTCTATTATATATTCACATAAGATAACAAGTCTAAATATTTCATGCTATACTATAGTATAAAGATTTTCTGTACATTTCATAGATTTAGTGGCCCTACTATGAGATATATAAAATCAATGGCAACATCTTTCCATAATTACAAATTTATTTTACAAAAGTTTACATAAAATAAGAATTTAACTCCATATGAATTGCTTATCAACTAATTTATTAATGGATAAATTACGTAAAGAATTAATGGAATTTGGTTTATTTTTTTTATATTAATTGTTCATATTGATCATGCTGATTGTAAATATTTCACTCTTTTGTCAATTGCATCTATTAATCATATAAAAACATTACTTACTTATTTATATAGAATTTTATTTGTTATATATTTATTCTATATTTATATGTTATATACAATATATAATATTTTATATAATATTTTTTGATAATTACATGTATATGCAATTGCCAGAAAAATTGGAAGATCGTATCGAAATATAAAAAATTACATGTTAATCTTAGCGTGGTGTAAATTTTCCATGCCTTTTCCATTATATTGATATCTTTTCACGTAGGATCCAATAAATTATACCTCTTTCGGATGGGATACTAAAAGCTCTGCATTTGATTTAGTGAAACGTAAATCCCTGATTAGATGATCTAAATCTTATTTGATTAGGAAATGGCTCTTTGCTGCCATTACCTCCAAAACTCCTCATAACCATTAGCGACTGAGCTTGCAAATTTTCTCTTCTAACAATGAAATAATAGTTGCAGTTGGGTAGACAAATATTTTTCGTATGAAAGAAGATATACTCGGATAGGCAACATTTCTTTCATCATTACCTTTTTATTGTATGTTATCTCAACCAGAAGAATGTAGGAATATTCGTGGTAATTAGTAGAGGCTTTTTCAAACTAGAAAGAATTGCAAATCACCTTGAATCCACGCATTCACCCATTCTAATGTAAACTGACAGCTATTTTAACATACAAGAAAACCATCTGATTTGATTCTTGATCACAGATGGGAATTCCTAGGCATTACAAAATTTATATGATGCTTCATTTGTTTCGAACTAATATTATTTCCACAAACGTAGCAGAACAAGTTTGCTTCCAGTTACAGAAAAAAAAAATTAATAATATTAAAAAATGAGTTTATTAAATGCATATTCAATCCGGTCTATAATTTGATATGCGAACGTTTAATGAAAACACTTAGTGAATAAAAAAAATTTGTTAAATTACTGAATAACACTTCATTTCACTTTGCGACAAACTGATTGCTAATGTGAAAAACATTACTCCCATTACGATAAATTATTATGTAAAAATTGCATGATAAATATCAAGAATGTTACAACTTCCAAAATAAAATCGTAAGTCTTCTTGATATTACTAATAAGAAAAACTAAAAAAGTTTATGAAGACATACAATTTTTAAGAAATTAAAGCGAAAAAGAAAAATGAAAACAGAGAGAAACGGTACTTAAAAAAAAAAAGAGAGAAATTTATTCGAACAGAATTTAATTTTCTCTAAAATCTAGTTCTTTGTTTTTTTTTACACAAATTAAAAGAGCTAAGTTTTAAAAGTTAGAAAAGTGATAAAATGTCAATTAAAAATTGACATTTGGATGTTGCAGTGATTTGGACAAGAAAAAATGAATACAGTAGAGGCGAAATTATTTAATTACACAGAAGTAAGAAATATAATGAGAGAGAGAGAGAGAGAGAAAAAAAAGACATTTAAGAAATCTTTTGATTTAAAAAATAATTAAGATAACTACAACTAGTATTTATAAAAAGTTATGCCAATACAGTACTATTATTTAAATATGAAGTATTATGTGTGTTTTTATTTATATTTAAATATTTTCGTTAACTTTTAACTATAAATAAATTCAATTTATCTACTTAAATTTCTTTATAGATATAAAATTAATCTTTAGTGAAAAAATTATATAAAAATAAGATTACTTTATCACTTAACAATACTATTGTATACAATGCATTAATTGTAAAGAACTGTTTCTTGTTATATGTGATAATAAATAAAACAGTGTTTTTTATATTGATTGGCACACAAGAAATTCTTAGAATAACTTCAACATCTGATACAAAAAGTTACTTTTTTCGCTACTAAATAAATTATGTTACAAATCCAGTTTATTTAAAAATAGTCATTTCTAAAAGAATGATTTAATTATAAAATAATTATTTTTACACATAAACAAAAAGTTGTTGTATTAAATGCTGTTAATTATTCTTAATTAAAAGTGAAATCTCATAAAAAAAGAATATTCTAATCCTTTAATTTTCCATAATTAATAATGTATTTGAAACCAATATATAACATTTATTATTATTAGAATAAAAAATAAATAGATATTTATTTAGAGATAATTATTTTATCGTGAAGGCTACATGAAGCTCATAATATTAAAATATATTACATTTATGTATTAATAAAGGGAAAAAAAAAATGCTTGAGAACCGTTAAAGAAAAAATTTTCTTATCAAATAAAAAATAAAATTGTATTGAATGATAATTGTATATAAACGTCTATTTGTTAATTTACAACTGTCGTTAGAAGAGCGTAAAGTGAAAATTTTCAATCCTTAGATTTCAAAAGTATTTATTTTATTTAAATTAAATTTAAATGTCACTGCATTCGAAAAGATGATTGAAACTATTCAGTCAGATTTCCATTAAATTCGATTAGAAGTTGAGAAATAAAGAAATTTTTTTCCTCCATCTGCATATTCTTCACAAAGTATAATAATACTATATGCAGAATTTTTTATAATTTTGTAAACTGATTTGAATTGCTTTTAAAACATTTCTTTTTATTATTTATTAGAAGAGGCTATTATTCCTCACTCGTTGAATATGGTACTAGTTTTAAATTTTCTATCGTTTGAAGGCCAATTTTTCGTATATATATTTTTAATATTGATTGTCCTTTATGATTATTTTTTTAGTATTTATATCGATTGTAAATATTGTATAAACAAAATATTTTAACTTTTTTTCTCTGAGAAAACATAAGCAAGCACAATGATGAAGTTAACGAAGAGGTAAATCGAAACTTCCTTCCGGAAGTCGTTTTTCATGACATAGAAGAGCTTAATTATAGTGTATTAACGGTTTATATTTCATCAAAAATAGCAACAATAATAAAAGATATTGCAGCGAGTATTATAACATTGACGATTTTTTGCGTATCGCCTCTCTAATCCGTTAGAAGCTTCTATTAATTCAATTAATTATTAAAGAAAATGATATTCTGTACATAAAGCTGCGATATCAAATACAACGAAAGAATGGAGTATTAAACGAATTGATATGAATGGCGTCTCAAGAATCTCACATTTTTATACGTAATCTTAATGGATTAAATCATTTGGAGGGATTTGGCTCCTGTAATCAATGTCATCTCAACGGAATTTAGATCAGTAAGGCTAGTCAACTACTTCTAAATGTTTCAATCTATTATTATTAGATGTAAAAAAAACGCGTAACTACAGTATCAAAGCTCGTTTATATCAATTTTTAAGCTTTGATTTTAGATTTATATTTGGAATCTATTTTGTTTAAACTCTTTCGTAGAAAGTTAACTTCCAATTGTTTTATACGTAACTTGAATTATTATTTTATTCTATATTTACTATAAAATACGTTCCTAAAATCCTTCTTACTTTATTTATTTTATTAAACTGCATAATTAAAATATTAGTTAAAATAATCTATAAGAATTATTTTTTAAAATCTAAAATAAGATTATATATAATCTATTTTCAAATATATTTTTTCATATATTTCAGCTATTTTTTTGAAAATTTTATTGATTTAAGATCTTCCTTTCGTTCTTAAGTAAATTATAAGTGACATCAAACGCCTTTCACACATCTTTGAGTAAAGAGAGACAATTAAAGATGAATAATTTTTTTTTTTTAAATATTAACGTCGATAAAATCATTATATTAATAACCGATACAAATAATATATAACTAAAAATATTTAATAATGCAACTAAAATTTAAGATAGTTTTAATTATTTTTATGGAAGGTAAAACTTTAAAAATTCGTCTTAGTTTGAAAATGTCAAACAATTCATAATTCTTGATTTAAATCAGTTAAACTTTATAACAGTTTCTAGATCGTGAAAAATATTAATAATATATTTTTTTGAGTTTTTTCTGTCAGCTCGAAATGATTATATTTGAACAGAAAGTGATTCCCTGCAAACATGGAATGTTTTTAAATTCATTTATTGAAGATTATTTGAAAAAATTTTCTAAATTGAATTTGTCCAAAAACACTGTTCATATTTTATTTTATATAGGAAAAAGTTTATGTAAATATTTAAATTATCAAGAAATCAGTCTAAATAATATGAATTTTTAACAGAAATAAAAATTTTATATTCGTTCAAAAATATATACATATAAATTATATTATATGGCTTCTATAAATAAGAATTTAGTATATTTATTTTCATTTTTAAAACTTTATGATTTAAATAAATAAAAAAAGAATTTTCATAAAATATTTTATAATTTTAACAACTACTGCGAATTTCAGAATTACTTTTTTCAATATTTATCTTTAGTATTGTTTTAGGAAATTCATAAAATATGTGTTGAAATAGGTGAAAGTCACAATTTCTTTCAGATGAAATGACACATCAAATCGAACGTTTTTTCGGATAAAATAAAATTCATACTCATCAAAAATTGAAGTTTTTTTCTCTTTTTTTGCTATTTTGATTCTCATCTACTCCAATTTGTGTCAACAAACGATGTCCAATAAAACCCTGTATGACATTTTTTCTTTTAGAAAACAAAACATTGGATATTTTTATTATTTCAAAAGAAATATATGAGAGGAAATAAATTGACAGATGTCAAGTAAAATCCGAGAATAATTTCGATTTGTTGTCTTTATTCTTGTCAATTATTTCTTTCGAATTTATTTTCAGATAATCTCCATTCTTTCTGAATTATTTTTTTCAATAAAAATCAAATGTAAATAATTTGAAAATTGATAAATATTTTTATTTATTATAATATAAACTTGGTGAAAAATTTTTTGATAATGAAACATAAAATATTTCAAAGAATTTTGTTTTATAAATATAAATAAATAAATAAAAATTATTTATATATATATATATATATATATATATATTTTTAATTAATTTTATAGTTCGTCCATATGCGTGATAGTTAATTATATTTAGTGGAAAATCATTAAATAAACTATCCAGTTTTTTAAAATTTCTTAATATTTCCATTAATTATTTCATCAAAGAATGAAATTTTAAAAAATCTAATTATGTGTTATGTGCTTAATCTCACAACTAAACTAAAAAATTATTTAAATATTATTATTTTTCTTCTTAATTTATTTGTTTATATATATATATATAATTATTTCTATTTCTTTCCACTAATTTAAACACCTTTATCTTTACTAATTTTTTGTTAACAGCTGTTTATTAAGCAAGCATTGTGAAAAATTTTATTAATATTTCTTAATTTATTTATTTTTTGCTATTTTCAATTCGTTATTATTAAATATAAATTATTTTAATAAAAATAAACAATCTTTTGATAATTTGTTTTACATTTTTTAATAAAAATGTCCTGTGAGAAAAAAAAAAAAATTACTTAATTGAGGTTCAGTTTGGTGCATGTAACAAGAAAAAAAACATGTGCTGATTTTGTATCTTTCAATATAAGATACGAAAAAGTTAGTTAGACAAGTTTATTTTTTTTTCTGGAAAGTAATGATCTGTAGTTTGGTAATTACTACAAGTTGAAGAACACATGAATTCTATGTCAAAAATACTTTTCCCAATTATTGAATGAAAGCGGTGTTATGTTCTAAAATATCGTTGTCATAATTTTTAATGAAAGACATGTTCAAATTACCAGTAATATGTAATGCATGTACAATATTAAAATTAAAAAAATTTTTTTTTTCTAGCAACAATAATTGTTTAAAGATACAAATAAACAGAATTTGTAACTTAAAAATAAATTATGCATAAAATTATTTTAAAGCGAAGAAATTTAATTGAATGAATACATTTAAATTATTATTAATTTTTTTTATTATAAAAATTGTGTAGACATTATTTTGCAAAATCGAATTTTATTACAGTTAAAATTTTTTCCTTATTTAAGATCCATTTTTCGATTTATACATTGCATTCTAGAGAAAAGTTCTATTGATATGATAATATATAACTTATATAAACTTGCTGTTAGTTATTTATATTCAGAGCTAATAAAAATCTTACATAAAATGCAAAATGTAACCTTAAACACGAATTGTGCTGTCAGGGCTACGAAAACAACTGCGTTATCGAAATTTACCAGTGTTCCTATCTATATGTATCGTGTTATATCCAACGATTGACACATCGATCTCATCCCATAAAAAAATCCAATATATTTTCCGTATTCTTAATTTTAATTTTAATTCTATTCCTGTTTTACAATTGGGAATAAACAGATATTTAAAAAAAAAAAAAAAAAAGAATATCGCTCGAAAAGTTTTTGTCAGTTTGGCATCTCAAATATTGATTTTGCTTAGGTATTGATAGTTCTTCATTTCGCATTCTAATGGCGTGTATCGGTTTTAACTAATCAGCTTCACGAAATGTTCTCATAATAAATTAATCGAGTTATAATAATTTTTACAGTATAAGGAAATATATTTAACATAATTAAAATTAATTATAACTCTTTAGAATTTTTTATATGATAACAGTTTCAATGGGAATTTATCTTTCTACTTCTATATTTATAGTAATTTAATTTCTCAGTTTTTCTATCAATTTTTTTTTTTTCCTCGCACACTCGTTTCTTTTAGCAATATACAGAATTTTCGCTTTTAATTAATAAAGAGCCTGAAAAAAACGAAAAACTGATTAAGATCAAACTTCAATCAGCTAATGCAGAGAAAGAGAAAATCGTTAAATATCTAAAGAATGTGAGAGTAGATTGTTATTATTATAATAATTTGATAAGGATTACTATGTCATGTAACAAATTCCCTGACACATTATCGCTATTATAGTATATCCAAAATTTAAGAAATAGCAATTAAGTTAACTAAAAGAAATATAAACTAATGCAGAAATTACAGAAGAACAAATCTATAAATTGATGTTTATATTTAATGTGATCTTGAAACAATTCATAAAGAAAAGTTTTTGAAATTATAAATGAAGAAAATATCTCTTAGGAATTATGGATAACCTAAAAAAAATATCAGATATTTGAATAAATTACTTTTAATGCCGACTTAATACATTATTTATCTAATGTATAAATATCAAAATCACTAAATATAATAATTTAAAACTTTGCTTAGAGATAGATCACAAAATTAAAATGTCTTAAACATTTTTTAATTTTATTTTCATACAATTTAATTTCCTAAATCGAAAAAATATATATAAATAAAATGTAGAATATCTTTAAAATTCTGTAAAATTTTGATTATTAAAATTTTACTGATTCGATCATCTATAGAAATTAATATAAAATTTCTCTTAATATATTATTATCGTTGCAACAAAACACATTAAAAATAATACTATAAATAAATAATACCGAATAAGTTCCTAATATATATTTTTTAAATTTATACTTAAAAATTGCATCAGATACCACGAATTCTTGCTTGAAAAACAGTTTTGGCAATTGTAACTTTGTTTTCTGTATTCTGGTCATATTTGCTATAGGTTTATTTTGTAAAATATTTGCATCAGTGATCTGTAAATATTTACGAGAACTGTTATCGACTATTTCAGCGTAGTCAATAAAAATTTTTTTCGGAAATATTTATGCTTTATTGCAGAATATGATTCACCTTTACTGGAAAGTTTTATCATTTTTTTTTCTATATAGCTTTTTTATATGGTAGTCTTGATATTTATTGTATGTTCTACGAAACATTCTTCACTGAAAAAATTCACGATCGCAGAATGTTAATATTAAATCTTATCTAATCCAATCTAGAATCTAAAATCAGGTATTTTTATTGATTTAAAATATTTTTTTTTTCCTTTTTAAGTAACCTTAAAATTTGCTGAAATATTTTATTCATTGCGAAATATCTAACACAGTTGGTTTCTGTATTATTATTTTGAATTTTTTTATGACTGATTACATTGAAGATGGGTGCATAACGAGAAACATTTTTATTTTATGATTTTTAAATTATATACGCCATTAATAAATTATATATAAGTACATAGTTTGCGTATAACTTGATTACTTTATTAAATAAAAAAAAACAAGACTTATCCATATAACTTATCACATATAAAAGGAGATGCAATAATTTTCACCACTACTACAGAAATTATTGGAAATAATATTTGAAATTGAGTCAAGCAATGCAATAGATATTAAAATATAGCAATAAATCAATTTATTAAGTTTGATATAAAACATCAAAATATGTAACTAGTTTTAATCAATGCTAAAGGAACAGTAGAGATGATTTGATTTATATTTTAATTCAACAATTATTAATTTAATTAATAGAAAACTTTTAGTAATCACGATTTTAATAATAGTGTTTTAATGTAAATTGAAGAGAGGAAGATTATGTTCTGAAATGAATGCTTAATCTTAATTAAAAAAAAAAAACTTAACCAGATGAAGTTATTAACTAATGCTCTGAGAATCCTTTTCAATCTCCAGAGTAATCTTACAGATAAATAATATTCGAAAATATTAATAGATTTAATCATATATTTTAAACATAAAATTCAATTATATATATAAATTCACTGGCTGAACTGCGAACCAAACAGAAAAAAATTTCGAGCAATGTTCGAACTTCTTTTCTGTTTATAGACGAGTGAAACCGATTTTCGATTCACAACCAAATACAGAATAGAAAAAAACTGACTTGACTGTGCAAAAAAAAAACAAAATCGAATGCATTCTAAAAATAAAAATGATCTGGAAACTTGTATTTAAAAATTCTTTACTGATATTGATAATGTAAAAATATTTAAAAACCTAATACCGAATGCGACTTTCAGTATTTTTTTTTAAATTTAAATCTATAATACCAAATCAAATAAAGCAGTTTAAGTACTGAAATTATCCAATTTATTTTGCTAAATTTTAAAATCAAGAGCTGAAAAATGGAAATGAACACAAAATAATATAAGATTTAAAATTTATATATCTTATATATAAATAAATTTAATTAACATCAAACATTTAATGAAATAATCTTAAATCAAAATCTAAATACCTGTTACTAAAGATATTATTAAAATTTAAAAAAATATTAACAATATGAATTTCAAATAGTTAACAGTATTTGAAATTCGTTATAGTCAGGAACAGATATGCATATACAATTTAATGTTAATTCATTAGTTGTTCATTAATTTTATTAATATAATTCATTTATAAATATGTAGATTATTCTTAATTTTTAGGGGTTATAATACACTGAACATAATTTTTATATTTGTCCTGGCCTAACAGTAAAAAATTTTCTAACTATAATAATGATAAAAGCAATGTCTGTTGGTGTGTGGCAGCTATATATTCCCATAAAATAGTGGTACAGCATTGAACATTTAGTCACCTGTCCAGGATGGTTGTAGATTTTTAGTGCCAAATCTGATCAAAAATTGTTTCAGACGTCGGAAGTGTTGCAAGTCTTCTCCTGATGAAAACGCATGTATAACTCTTTAAATTTTATTCGAATTTAGATATTTTATAATTGTTTAATAACCAAGAAAGATTTAAGTCGAATTGTAATTAAAGAAGTGATAATTTTTCTATGGTTTCAAGATCTGAAGATGGATTGGCCAGTTGATCGCATAGAAAATGGCTGGACTTCATTTGAAAGATCAGAAATCCTATTAGAATAGGACATTTTCAAAATTTTTAAGCTCTTTGCCATCCTTTTCATAATTTTCATACTAAAAATTCCAAAGTTATATCCAGCAACTTTATGATCAAGTGCTATAATAATCCACACTTTCTAGGGAGTAATTTGAATATTTCTATGAATTCGTGAATACTAACAATTTTAATATTCTTTCCTGTTTTGTGTTGTTATTTTTATTTTTAATAAATTAAATTACTAATTTTTAAAGATATTTCTATTGACAACCATTTGTGTTAAATTAGGTAATATTAAGAAATTCTTATTTCACTCGTTGATATGTTTATGTTATATGGATGAGTAGATAAGTTTTCTGCATGATTTGTCACTATTAATACCTATTTTACAACTGAAAATTCATAGAAATTTTAATTTCTATGATTATCTAAACATAAATCAATTTTATCACTATTTTATTGTACAATGTATTGTAATTTTAATAAGATTTATATTAAATATTTTAATATTCATAACTAGGAGAGGTCAGTAGTTATATATAATTGTACTGAACGTGTTTTTTATTCTGTCCGTTGTATTTTCAGTTTTCATCAAGATTTTTTAATACATTTAATCATCTATATCCCATCTATAATCACTGTTGTATTCTTGGGTATGTGCAAATTTTATTTATTTGTGAAGAAAACTCCTAATTTGAACTTTTCAAACTGTTGGTCACGTAATCCATTATGAAAGTAAATAAATTAAAACAAACATTAATTCAATCAATAATAAAATTAACAGTATAGAATCAAATCTGGAAATTACACTATATCAAACTAATAAAATAAAATCAGAAGTAACAGATCTTAATGCTTATCTTGCAGTCTAGAATGTCAACATGACAAAGACTTTAATGAATCTAGAAAGCAAAAGCTTATCGTCCACAATATGATCATATATATAGGTGATAACTATCAAAATTCAGCAAAAGAATACCTTTTTAATTATTTCGATACATGCATGGAAGAAATTTCACTCCAATGAAAAATTTCTACTTTAAATTCATCTAACTTGCAAAATATGATTCAATTTGTTACTTCTAAGTTTTGATAGTACTAAAAAAGAAATGATTTTTTTCAAAATAATCGATACATTAAAAACTGCAAAATTGTTAAAAACATCAGTCATTGGAGATCAAAAGTCCAACATTCCGAACGATCTAAACATAAGTGCCAAAAAACGAAGAAAGCTCCTTATCCCCCAATATTGAAAGAAAAACTTCAGAATGCTATTAAAGCAGACATACTCAATATAAATAGCAAATCTTTTATTCCCGACCGAAACCAAAAACCTCTTTCCATTTTCTTTTTAGAAATTCCAAAAATATGAAAAGTAGCAGTCACGATAATTGTCAGGAAAATAAAAATCTAATTACTCTCTTTAAAATCACAACTTGGAATGTCCAAGATTTTAGAACTAATATCATTTTAACTGAGTTTAGATAATCTTAAATCTTCCAATATTATAGGAGTGATAAAAACTTGGACCATCTCAATATATTATAAAATTTATGATAAAATGATTTCTAATTTTAAAATATTTATGGTTACAGCTCTCAAATTAAAAAATCCTGGAAGATCTTCTAATGGTAAATCTTCCAACTGAATCAAATCTTGGCAAAACTGAAAAATTGTATTCTGAACATTTTCTCGTTGTTTTGCTTCCATCAGTTACTTCTACTGATCTGTTTCTCCTACTTATCGTTCTCATCTACTATTTATTCTACCGTACAGCTATCTCGATAACCAAATCAGAAAAAGCCTCACTGATTTGGCCAGCTTAAGCCTCACTGATTTTAATCATGGGCGATATAAATCCAGAATTGCTAATAATTTCGATTCTTACTATTTTGGAAGAAACGAAAATATATTCAGTAATATCAAGATTTATTTGACAACCGAAGGAGTGAAAAATTTATTCAACTGATCAAAGATAATTCATTACTTCTGATTAATGGCCATATAGCTAGTCACTAGCCAACAGAATTCATCTTCTGTTCAAATATTGATTGAAAATCTGTTTTCGACTTATTTGTCCTTTTTGAGGAGCTATTGTTGTAACTCTCTAACTGTAGAATGTACTCTATTCCGATCTTAGTCACATCAATCCGAAATATTTTCTAAATACAAACGCAAGTTATTTCAGTAGTCTCAAAAATAACATTATGAAAATATACGAATATTAAGAATATTCAGAATTTGTTTGCTACAGAGCTAAATAAAACTATTTAAAAACTACTTCTAAGAAATATTCCCTCATCTATTGAAATGATAAATATCTAAAGCAAAGTAACAGACAATTTAAGTCTAAAAATTTATCCAAAAACCTCTAGGAAATAGCATTAACCACAGATTTCGTTTGATTGCAATAAACTAAAATTAACAGTTAGAGCACAACTCAAGAAATTTCGCTTATCCACTCTAAACTTAGCCCTTGGTCTTTCGATAATGGTGCCAGATGACAACTGCCCTTTTTGTTTTCTGGTACCGTTAGACTTTTTCCGTTTTTTGTTGAATGCCAAATTAAGAATAATATCCGAATTAGCTATAATATCGACTTCTCTAAAATTTACTGTATAGAAAATTTTCAAATCCAACTCCAAGAATTTTCCAAAACTAGCACATATAATACAATATTTCCAATTTTATTTCATCGGTTTTTAGTATATAATTCATTTGAAATCATCAGAAAACTATTTGCAAACTATAAAATTTGTGTTATAGAAAATATCCTGTAATAATAGTACAAATTTTCAAAAAATATCATTTTCATGTAACAACAATTTCCATCATATAAACCAGTTTTGCAATGTCTTTCTTCTATAAGGAACTCCCCTAATATTTTAAATAGTAATTATTATTATATTCATAATTATTGATGACCACACGCAGAGTGATTATGATTTTTTTATAATAGTCTAATATTAGATATTTGCAAGTGTTAAACCAGCTTATTCTATGTGATAGATACGATTCTGTGGACTGTTAGAAATAAGTACAAACAGCTCTCACCTGTGATGGAGATAATTAATCCATTGAAGATTGGAGATAAACATATCGGATTTTTTAGTAAGAAAGTTCATCTTTTCTTTTAAAATCATTAAAGCGTTTCTGAGTGAAGAGAAAATAAAGTACATTCAATATTTATTACTTAAGGCAAAAACGATAACGCTCTTTCTCAAGCAATTACAAGAAGTAATTAAAAGAGACAAGGACTGAATAAACTTTATTAATCTGAGAGATATGTCTATGCTAAAGTTTTCATTTAATTTGATATATAAGGTAAAGGAAAATAATATAAAAACAATCATTATAAATATACTGTATAAATTTTCAGATGCAAATTAAACAATAAACATCATCATTAAAAATTTTGAAATAATAGTCATTTAAATTATCCATTTTCAATATAAAATTTAATAACAAAAATTATAGTGAAACATTAGCTTATTTAAAAAATAATTAAAATTTGCTTACAAAATAAATTATTTCAATATGTTGTTACCATATTTCTCCAAGTATATTGGGTAATATGATAACAACATATTGAAATAATTTTTGCAGTCAGATGCAAGATAGATTTGAACCCAATTTTCCATTTTATTGGATTAAAAATAGTGGCACTTAATTCTATACTTATCATAAAAATATTCATCATATTTCTTATAACAATTATCTTTATCTTTTAGGTTATATTACTACAATCACTGGAGGTGCCACAATCATATTATACTTCAAATTTTTTTTTTCAATAATGTTTTTGTTTTAAGTGAGTTTCTCCAAGTTAAGTGAAACACAATCTCCCGATCATTGAATTTAATACTATATAATAAATATTTCTAAATATAATGGACAATAACTTTCTACTTATATTCATGTAAATAAGAATGACTCTCTTTCTATGAAAATGAAGAAACTGTTTCATGAATAATAAAGAAAATGTACAAAATAAAATCACAGCGAAATATTTATTTTGTTTAACCTTATTATTTTTTACAAAAAAAAAAAAAAAAATATTAATCTAACAACCAACAATCAAAATTGCAATAAATGCAGAATATTTCTCATTTAATCGTAATGTATAACTTTAAAATGCTCTTAGGTAATGATGCTGTGTAAATAAATCTGAACTAAAATAAATTTTTGTGCGGTAAAATAAAATATGTTCAAAGGAAAAGAAGTAAAATAAACATAACGTTAAAGGACTATTCCAAATCTAACAGAAGAAAAGAGTTTTCATAATTTGCAAATAAAATAAAATACTTCAACAATAAAAATATCTGAGATGTTAGATGAGAAAGAAAGAAGAGAAAGAATTCATTCATATTATTTAAATAGAGAAATTCATAAGAACAGAAGGAATAAACAGAGAAAACAAATGAAATCTATTCTAACCGAGTTTATAAAACTAACAACTACACTAAAGACTGTGAAGAAATAAATATAAAAATCTAATAAAATAGCATAACAATAAAATCCATAAGCGAATAAACACAAAGCAGTGCTAACTTAATATTCACTAACTTTGAAAACTTAAATCAAATAAACAATTGATTATTACACCAGAGAAATGATGAAATTTCATGTGTATGAAGATCGATAGCTAAAAGAAATTACTTAACATCAAAGTGAAGTATAAATGGGAACGGAAGCTTTTAAAAGAAATCAAATGCAACAAACACAAGAAAAGACCAAAGAAGAATAAATGTTCCACTTGGATCCAATTAATACATTCTGCATTAGAAATACAGACATAAACACTAACAGAATAGTCTCATACCAATCTAGAAATCATCTGTATATACAGAATTAATTTTAATCCTGTTTTATCATCTAAAAAGATCTAAATATAGTATTACATTTATAAAAACTAGATATTTTTTTGTTATCTTATATATTTACGAAAATTCTTTATCAATTTGTCTACATGCTATATTTGTGTGTATTTAATTTTAAGGTCATGAAATTTAGACTTTATATGTATATGAGACGTTAAAATTATTGAAATTATTTAATACTTTTTATAAAGTTTCATAAAATCGCAAATTTCTTTAGCGGAAATTTGCGTAATTTACGTAATTTTTTCAAAATTAATATTAATGTGATAATACTTTTACAAATAGTTATTCGTTGTTGTTCAAGTAATAATTGAGGATGTTAAAGCACAGATTCAATTGGCTTTTTCTTTCATAATTTCTTTTCTTCTTCGTTTTTCTTAATTACTAGTGCAAATTTTGTTTACTTATCCAAGAAAACCTGCGTTGTTAGAGTATGCCAATACTAATTTTAGTTTTATCATTAGCTTCTAATAAAAATTGTTTATATAAAAGAAAAATTCACGTATTCTGTCAATTCAATATGTAGATGTATGTATAGTACAATATTCAAAATGAATTTGCCTTTCATCATTTTTGTTTGATTATTTTTTCGTCAAAGATAAAATCAATTGTTCGAGATTTTAGGCGTGTTAGCATGATAAGTATTATAAAAAATGTAATACAATTTATTATTTTAAGTATTCTACCTCGCAAACTGAGTGCTCATTTATTTCTTAAAATTTTAGAATATAATATCTTTATTTTTTTTAATTTATTGATTATTTTTATATATATAATTATTTTTATTTCTAAAATTTATTTTCGAAATTGGAAAACTGTTTGGAGAGACATTAAATTAATATATGAGTGTTGTTGGATTTCAATTTTGATTAGATAGAATTTAAATAAATTTTTCTGATAGTCTATTTTAATTAAATGATTGTATAAATTTTAAAAATCATTCATTATTCATTAAATCAACCTTCATAGCATTACCGTTGCAGGTTTTTAGAAAATTTAGATCCAAATATAGTTATTTTGCAGATCAATATAATGTCAGACCTATGATGGAATAAGATTATAACGGATAGGCCTATTAATTAATGAAAACGGCTTCCAAATAAAATATCTATACAAGTGTTGGAGAAATTTCTTTATACTTACTTACTTTTTCTACGATACCTTTAATCAATATAACTTATATTTATGTTTGACTTAATAAAAGTTTTAATTATATCTCTTTGGTATTGTAATATCAACAAACATTTGCTAAAGTGGATTAAACAACTTTGGGATTAAATTCTGATTATACTTCATTATAACGATTTATTCTTGTTTGATTACTTTCTCCCTAATCTTTCATTTTTTGATAGATCGCTATCGTTTTTAAGAAAGATTGTTTTCATAGACTCATGTTGACAAATAAATACAGAACACATTTCTAAAAGAGTTTATTTTAATTTAAAAATTGCTTAATATTCTTCAAATTTGGTAATTAACTAATTTTTAATGCCAGATAGAAAAGCTCTCTTCATTCCGAAACGTAAATCACTTACGGAAATTATTTTTATACTGAATTTTATATAATCAATTAAATTATTACTCAATTAATCTTAATTAATATTATAATACCTGTATATTTATTTTAAATTAAATTAATAAATATTCATAATTTAAACAAATATTTAAACAAGAAATTAAAACAATACCAGTTTATTTGGAAGTTATAGAAACGAAAATTATATAGATCCTCATATAAGTTATACTATTTACATTTTTAACGTTTTCTTTGTTATGTGCTCTGTAATATAGCAATATTAGAACAAAAATACAAATTATATGTAACATTATGAAAGGAAAAAATAAAAATTGCCTTCATTTCAAACAATATAAAACTAGAACGGCATAATATTTCATAAATGCATCCTTAAAATTAATACAAAAATAAATAATCCAATAAATCAGTACATAAATTATCTTATAAAGTCAGCAGAAGGATTTTTAAAAATTAACTTCATTCTATCAAATGTTAAAAATTATATATATTAAGCAATTTGTTAATCTCATCAGAGAGGAAAACTTTCTGATGAAATCCAGTTTGATATTTCCTTATCTATAATGAATGATAATTAGAAGGGAATAGTAGCCTGTGCATCAGCTTTATTACACAAATTGTTCATTTCCAGAAAATTTTAATTAAATGCCTGAAATTGTTCAATAAATTTACCAATCTACCATGTTGTGTAGACACGTGTGTTTATATCTACCCATATTCGATTTTAAAATGATCGTATGACATAATTTATTTGTTTACGAAATTCATGTTTAGTAATTTTTTCTGGATCTAATAAATATTACAATCATTCATACTAAAAAAATATTTTATATAGTATATGAAAAATTATACAAATATATACATTCATCGTCACGTTATAGTGACACTATTATAGATTAATATTTTATTATTTTTTATATAATTAGTTATTTTAAATCTGATATATAACTAAAAATGTGTTATTTTAAAGGACTCATCTTTCTCTATTTTTATGTGCTATTCCAATAAAAACATAAAAAACTGATAAAAATTAAATTAACTTTTATTTAAAATAGTTTTTTTTATAATTTTAAGTACTGATTAAAAAGAAAGATGCATATTGAAACAGGTTAAGATAGATTTATATTAAGAATATGGCATTAAAAAAGTTACGTAAAAATTCACTTACATTTAAAATATAAAATTATAAGGTAAAGCCGGGAGAGATGGCACGGGGGGAGAGATTGTGTACCCGGGTTATTTCAGTAACGACGAAAGTGACTGCGAAAAGGTGCCACTGGTAGTAGTGTTGTGTTTGTATAAAGCTGCTGCTGTATCCAAACTGAAGCATACAGTTTTGTACTGTTTAATATATACTTATTTGTGTTATGGTGTTGAAAGTTTTTTAGAGTATACTTCATAACCTTGCTATAGCGAATGCAGTACTGTTTCTATG
>WUQG02037962.1:0-10773 GCA_011317285.2 Androctonus mauritanicus | reverse complement strand
TGAGGGGGTATAGCGGGGGAACTAAACGGTGGAATTTTTTTAAACTTTCTGCATGAATGTGGACTTGTCTCCGCTACGCAACACAACAAATTTCATTTTTACACCAAGCTTAGTTAAGTGGAAAATGAGCGATGATTTGCGCTTTATTATTGATTCTATTTAATTTATTTATCAGAGTTATTTTATATTTTAATTAAGTACAAATAGAGAAATGAAATCGCTGATATTATTATTCATAGTTTTCTTTATGTAGAATCGATTTTAATTAGATATTTTCAATCGATTTTACTTATCTCTATGCGTTCGACGCGGCTGTCGCGTGGCGATCGTCAAGGTCAATGTTGTGCTGAAAAAGTTGTGCTGCTTTCACGGCCGTTATCAAACCATATGTACTGTGAAACTTTCAACCTCTATATTTCGTTAACCTTTTTGATCACTAGTTCATTAGGGATATTTTGCATTCCTCGACCCTCCTTATCGATTGATACCATTTTTTCCGGGCTTTGCAATCTATGCAATCCTACCCATAAATTTTTTTTTGATATATGTTAAGGAACGATTGATTTCTAGCTGGTAGTAGCGAGTTAGATTATAAATTTTGTACAGAGTATAGGAGATACATAAACTTTAAATGCATAAAAAAGTTCAGAAAGTGAAGTTGATATTGTTAAAGAAAAAAACGTTCTTGTTTTAACGAAACAGTGGTAAGGAAGATATAATTATGAAATGAATATGTAGGCAGTATACTTTTTTTTCTTTCCTTTTACATATATTTTTTTTTAGAGTCTTGCGTATATATATTTTTTTCTTTATATTTCGTGTTATCAATATTCTTAATAAAAATTAAGTTTCTTATGTGGAATTTAAAAAAGTTATCTGTTTTTAATTGATTTTGGAACATAACTCTCCTTTTTGTATTGGCTCCAGGTCTCATATACCGTGGTTTCACATAACACGGTATTTTTCAGGAACTTATCTACTGTGTTATAGGACTTTGAATTACTGAGTTAAGATGAGTGAGTTTCAATCAAACTTATTATTCTATTTATTTATTTTTATTAAACAAATGAAAAAATGCTGTGATTTTTAAAAAGTATGGTAATATAAATGATTTATAATTTTATGAATGGACAGTGTCAATAGTTTCAAAATCTACTAAATTATTTAATATTCTCTCTCACTAGTTATTACTAGGACCAATATTATTTAATTCACTAAATTTATTGAGGATTCTGCAACTGGCTTTAATCCATTATCTGAAAAACAACTGCATTTATAGAAACTATATATAAATGCAATTTGGAAAATTTTGTATGTATATATATATATTTAGCATTAAAAAACTCTTTGTATGTTCAACATTCTACAGTATTACTACATAACAAATAATTGTTAGGATCACATTTATTTATTGGAAATAATTTGACATTATAATAATTATAAAGTTAAAATATATTTAAAATTATTTTTATCTAATTCATGGTAGTTAAAACTGCTATTTTTGTTTAATATTATTGCATTGCTATTTGCATAAACAGTTATCCTGAATAGCAAGAACAATGACGAGTAAACATGATTATTAACTAAATTGCTATTTTCAAATTATTAATATCAACAAAGTCTTTAAGCAGAAAAAAATTTAATTTATCCTTGATTATTTACAGAGACATTTTGGCCTATTCATCCCTCTTTGGTTATCAATTTTAAACTATCCAGAACTCAATTTCATATTGGAATGCAACAAATTATTATAATTTTATAGTTTAAAAAAAAAAAACATTCTCCACTTTTATTCTTCTTTTATCATATCATAATGAAATTTTATATTCTTATTCATGTCCAAATTAGACTGCCTAAACACTTATGGTAATGAACTTAGCAAATGAAAGCACAGACAGTAGCAAGTTTGCTATATTAAAGTGGAGTTTTTTTACTACTGCTGCCTGTGCTTTAATTTGCTAAGTTCATTATATTTTTATATTGCATCTTTTGCTAATTTAAAAATTACACATACATCATCAAATTTATAAGTCATATTAGTAAAATTATATTATAATAATAAATCATTTAAATTAATAGAATAATTAAATTTTTTCCTGCTTGAACATTTTTTAATAATAATAATTTGAAGATAGTGTAAAGGGGCATATTCTTAAAAGAAATATGGATCGATTGCTATTTGTTAAAACTAGGGAAAGCTAGTTTGCCTAAAATTGGATTCTACCCATAACAATCATAAATGAGAATTTCCAAAAATATTTTATTATATACAAAACAATTTAAAAATAGAACATAATAGTTTTTGTACAAAAATTTCTAAATTAGAACTGAAAGTTTGTAAATGGTTCCTAAATGTTAATCAATTAGTAATAACCAATTGGTTAACACTTTAGAAAATTTTTTTGAAATTCCTAAAATACCAATGAGTGATCTTTTATTTTAGCAAAGCATATTTTGAATGCCATTGAATTTTACAAGGGTTATATTTGGCACTGTTAGTTCAGAACCTACCATTTATAGTTTTTTAAATTCCCTTTTTGTCAAAACCAACTTAACAAAATCTAAATAAAATAAATTATATATGAGATAAATTTTATACAAAATTATTAAATGAAATTGTATTATAGTTTGTAAAAATTTAAAAAAAAACAATTCAACAACAAAAAATGATTAATCACAAACTACAATGTATGGCTTTCTAGTATGATATTTATTTACAAAAGATGGTTAGAAATTAGATAATAAAAAAATTATTTCAAAATCATCATTCAGTTTTTAGTTCAAACTTCAGATGAATCAGTTTTGTGACAGTTTATGCAACAGTGAGACAAAAATCAGTTATGTAACCAATCATGTTGAAAAACAAAGTTGATAGTTCCCCTGAACAACTTGTAGAGTTAACCCACCTCTTTCTACATGATAAAGACAACTGGAGTGTAATAATAATCACATATACTATCATAAGACGATAGTAAAATCACAAGTAGTGCAACACTTGCCTCATCTTCAAACAGCATGAATAGTATGAATATATGGGCACTTTATACTAGCAAACAATCAGTCCAATTCTAATGAACAACCATAAAGAATCAACATCATCATAACATCATTTTTATTGTTATTCATTTTAGCAATAAATGTCAACATTAATTTGGAAAGTGAGACTGTCTAACTGTTGGTTTATATTAAATACAAAACAACAACACAAGCAAACAAAACTGGTATAATAAATATCTACTTTTTAAATAATTTAACATCTATTTTAGGAAAAAGTGAGTATTTATACAATTTTAGAAATAATTTTTTTGTTTAAGAAATAAGTCTGGTTAAGCAATTTCATTAAACATCTAAATTTTATCATCTCTTAGCCTATTTAGGAAAAATAGACTAGAGCACTGGAAAAATTGTGAGATTTCAATAACTGTTTATTTGTGGGCTGGAAAAATAATTTAACAATAATTGTAAGCAAAAATGGCAATTATTGCAATCATAAAATTTGATGTAATCTAACCAATATAAATAAAACACACATCAAATGGCACAGAAACACAAATGCTATACTCTTCACAGCAGTTAGACAATCATGCTTGAACATTTTATGAACTTTCTGTCAAGATTGAGATATGTTTGTATTATTTTTTAGTGCAATATACTTTCATTTGACAAATATAACTTTAAAACATTATTATTCATATATAGAGATGTGACAAATTATAAAATCTTTTTTCTGAAAATACTACAAATTTTTTTCCATTTACAGATCTTAAATACTCTCACTGCTATGATTTTAATTACAGTTAATTAAACAATTTATATTAAATTTTATATAAACAGTCCCTCTGTAAAAAATCATCATCAAAAACAAAATTCTTATTTATTATATGAATGCATATTATAGTTTTGACAAGTCAAATAAATTACAAGAGAAATATGGCATATGCATATTTATAAAATAGCAGAAATAATATTTTCTGTATCATATTCTAGCTGCTAAGCAAGCATAGCTTAAAAACAGATTTTTAGCTTTTTAACTAGAATTATTATTAATAAATTGATATACACAAAATGTTAATCCTTAAAAGATAATCTTATGAAAATGCTACAGATAATTTTCTGAACAATATCTGTTTTTATACTATTTGTTCATATATATACACAACAGCAATCTTTCAGCCAAAACTAATTTTTCAAATTCCAAAATAACTTCCAAAGTCAATCATAAAATTACCACTTGTTTATACATAATCCCACCTTGCAAAGAGCAACACTTTACATTTGTGATTCAAGATAATGTTTACAGGGAAGGATGATTTGGACAATTAGGATATTGTCCTTTCTGGTCTGTTCATCACATTTTCAGCTGCCTTTATGCTGGCCCCTTAAACAAATAGGCTTTATTTGAAAAATTTAAAATATGTTCCTAGGAAGAAGGACTATTAGACTCATCTATTGTAGATGACGAGCTTCCTTCTATATTTGAATGGGCAGGAGAAATAGGTTTCTTCATTCTTGTCATTCGATCTAATTCAGCAGCTGCATCATTTCTCACAGCACTTTTATCTGTTAAATAAAATATGTATCAATTATACACAATCATTTTTAAAAATTAATTATATCTATGAAAAATTTATTTATTAGAAATATGTTTATTTTTAAACACACTAGGTTATATATACATAAGAAGTCCAATATTATTTTAACATTTCTATTAAAATTTATGTAAGCAATATACAGTATATCATTGTTATTGTGACATCATATATTAAATAATGTTGTGACATCAATTATGTCATAATATCCTTGTAGTAGTAATATGTTCTGATGATGACACGAATAAAACAAAGATCATTCAATGCAGGATGAATTCTATCAATATAATGATGATGCAAGATTTGGAGGTTATAACCTTAAATCTTTCCTTATAATCAAAGCAATACCTAAATTCAAATGAAAAATACAAACAACTAAATATGTGTTTTTATAATTACTCAAAAATATCCCAATCCCAAATAGATTTTGATAATGTATATCATCACAATGTTCATGGCCATTTTGAATCTACTGCCCAATTTTTCAAGGATTTGTCATTTTGTGGAACTTATGGTTGTTACAGAGATTTATGGCATTATTATGTATATATGGAACTCTAACTAACACACATTCAATTTTATGTAAAAAATTTGCCTTCCAAATATTTTTAAAATTATCATTGAGATTTAGTAGACAGTTCAGTATTTCAACTTTACGATTTACTATAGCATTATTCCAACAATAGTTATCATCATCAATAACCAATAAGATTTAGCTATCAATAGTTATTATGATATGCAATAAGTAATAATAATATGATGCAAAATGTAATATATTTTTGATAATTACTATAGACTCTGTTAGCAAGCCCATATGGGAATGAACCTCAAGCTGAATAAATGAATGGTTAGTTAATTCAAAAACACACACAAAATACCATGTATTTGTTGTAAATTAAATAAAGAATATATATATTTTTATTTTTTATCTAATTTACAATCTATAAATTTTATCTAAACAACATTTACTTAGATTAAAAAAATCAACGATATTCATTTGCCATTATGATTTCAATCTGTTTTTTGAAACAAAATCATAAAATCGTGCCAATTTTTGATTAGAATTATAACATCATCATGTGAATTATCTTACTATTCAATTTATTTTATTGTAATTTCAAGCACTATTGTTTTCTTTCCAAATGATTTATTCATCTTTATTATTGCTCATAACTTGAAAAATGTGGCTAATTAAAGTGATACTGGTTAAGATACACTCTCATATATATATATCATATCTTTTATCTTTTAAATAGATTATACATACAATATACAATAATTTACCATAATAATTATGTAATAATTTATGAAGACAAATTCATGCTATGTAAAATTTAACTTGTTAAGTCTTGCTAAGTTTGCAAATCTATATAGGCCTATATGAACTTTCAAACTTATAAAATATATTATTTATATATTATATATAAGAGTATATTATATGCATAGTATCCTAACTCTACAATTTTTCCTTATTATATACAGATTTTCTGGACACTGATAATCTAGCACCTCTTTTAATTTGAAAAAAAATATGAGCATGCACCTGAAATTCTCACAACCAACAGAAAAATCAATTTCTAAAGAAAATATCAAGTAATATATTTTGGTTGTTTATAAGCTTATAAAATATAATATTAAATATCAATGATATATATGGATGAAATATTTGAAAGCTTCATTTCTCAAATTCATTTCTTTATTATTTATTAAGTATTAAATACTTTGAAATCAAAATTAGAATCAAATTAAAAATTCAAATTTTGTATATTTATATACAATAATCCCTCATTCTTATGATATTTGTTTTTATTGTAGTATAAAACATAAAAATAATAACATATTTAATCCTAAATTGTCATAAATTCTTGTTAGAATGTATAATTTTATAAATTCTCTAAGAAATTTACACATTTAGTTGATAAATATTCTCCCTTATAAATTTTCCTCTCAAGATTTAGAAAAGAAAAATAACTTGCATTAAATTTTGGTCTTGATTTATATTATATATATGCATTATAACAAGTTCTGTAGCAGTTATCATTGTTTCTAGACTCTGATTACAAATTTATATCATATATCTTGACTTATGATGGGGTTTAGTTCAAACCTCATCATTGTAAATCAGAGCAGTCAGAAGTTGAAAATTCCCAAAATTTATTTGATTTTCTATTGAATTTAATTTTTTACAAACATAAAACTACAAGAAGCAAACATAAAAAGAATGCTTTTGGTATATCAGTCCATTGTGCATAGACTGGTTTATATATGAATTGCATTGACCATTCACAGGATTTACTGATATCATCTCAGTCTTAAATATGGTAGTCATAATTTGAGGACAATTGAATATATTTTGGATTGTATATTTGCTTGTATTGAGTAATCAGATATAAGTTTTATCATTTAGCAACTATATTTGATATACTTTTTATTGATGTTCCAATTTAAATAAACAATAATAGACAAAATTTAATAACTTAATTGATAAATGGCATATGTCAAAATTCTTCAGCTTTAAAAGTTTGCTTTCTGAATGCTAGAAATATTTTTGAATTTTCAAAAAGATAAACATTCTAAAATATTATTCTTATATCTTTCATATAGCACAGTTTCATATAACACGATTTGAAAATTGGAAAAACTCTTAAATAACACAGTACTTCTACAATACAGTTTTATTTAACACATTTAGAAAATTACATTCTTTCTCCTACAACATAATACATTTTCATTAATCCAAATATCCTAACAAGCACAAACTTCCCTAGTGGTTAAATTTTGCATTAACTGCCAATTAATAATTGTTATTTTAATTTTACACTACAGTGTCACTATCTATTATTTAATAATTAAACTAGAATTTTGACTAATTAAATTTGGTGCCACCTTAGCCCAAATTTAATTAATTAATTATTAATCCGATAAATGGTGGCAAGGTAGTGTAAAATTAAAATAATAATTATCAATTGGCAGTTAATGCAAAATTTAACCACCAGGGGAGTTTGTGCTTGTTAGGGGATTAATCATGTAATCCAAATATCCTAAGTAATTGATGAATAATGATTAATTTTCATTAATTTTTGTAAATCCACACTATGGACACACAATACATGCATAAAATGCAATCATTGGGATATAGTTTGCTAAAATTAGTCATAAATTCAATTTCACTAGTTTGCTGTGAGAGGGATGACACACAGTATTTTTGATTTCAATTTGAAATTGAGTTAATTGTCAACCAACGACTATTTTGTGTTCTGAAAGTTCAGTTCTTGAATAAAAAATAAGTTTTTATTCTTCAATAGAGAATAAAAAATAGAAAAAAAAAACTTTTTTATTCATAAATTATTTTTGGATATGTCTTAAGGAATAATTGTTTTGTAATAAGTTAAATTACAAATTTTGTAAAACAAGAAGATATACAAACTTTAAATACAGAAAAAAGTTCAGAAAGTGAAGTTGATATTGTTAAAAAGAAAAAATGTTCTCATTTTAACTAAACAGTAGTAAGGGAGATATAATTATTAAATGAATGCTATATAAGCTGTATACTTTTTCTTTTACATATATTGTTTTTTTGAGGTCTTATGTATACATTTCTTCTTTCTTTATGTTTCGTGTTAATATTCTTAATAAAAATTATGCAGAATTAAAGAAAGTTATTTGTTTTTAATTGGTTTTGGAACATAACTCCCTTTTTTTGTATTGGCTCCAGATCTCATAACATGGCTTCACACAGCACTGTTTTTTAGGAACCTATCACCTGATATGAAGAATACCTATACTTCTAAATACAACTTCAACAGTAATAGTTTTGATTAATAGAATATTTTAAAATAACTAAAACTGAGTTTTTTTCTAAAATAATTTGAAATATGAGCTGGACTATTTGGCATTTTTAAAATAAATATTTTCAAAAAATATTGAATAATTCAACTACCAATAAAATTTTATAATCAAACAGATAGCATGAGAGCAAATATTGAGCTTGTTAGAGATAGCATGAGAGCTATCTCTAACAACTATCAATATTTTTAATGTGTTAATGACATCTAATTACATTGCTGATTATATACCAGAGGTATGAGTGGATATTTGACCCTCCATAATTTCCATAAGTTTCCATTTCCAATCCAATCTTGGTTGGCATAGCTATTAGAAAATTTTATATACTAAACAGATGCTTTAAACTTTCTAAAGAAGAGCATCTATTTATCAAGAAATCCAACTATAATGAAATACAAAAATTAGATAGTTCTATTGAAAAATTATCTTGTGATTGTATATAGTTTATTTCATGACATTTATTTCTGAGTGACATTTATTAAATATTTTATATCAATCATGATCAAATTAGCTTCATAATAATATAACATTTCAACAATGATTGAAATAATAAATTAAATATAGAATATGGAATCAAAAAAGTTTGTGCTGCAGCAGTTCAATAAAATATTGGAAACATGCTCAATTTGCAGCAAATATAATTTGCAATATCACAGAAATGCAAACCATAATATGCCTGAAAGAAAAAATATTTTACAAAATCAGTGTACAAAAAAGGCAGACTCATGAGTTCATGAATCTTTCAAAGATTATGAACATCTTATTAAATCACTATGGAATAGTTGAAAGTGTAAATAAAACAAACATGTAAATAATCAAAAACAGTTTTCTCTAAAATAACATTTTCAAACTATGCCTGAGATATGCCAGGGACACACTGTTAGTTTTTAATAAAATTGTTAATTATAATTTAAAATAGAAGAACAGTTTTTTTTCTATAGAAATATACTGAACATGACAATAGCATAGATGGTTTAATTTTTTAACTGAACAGTGAAATCTATTAAATGAAGTTATATGTACAATATTGTATAATTTATAATTTATGAGGGAGAAAAAATTTTAAGTTATAAACACTGTTCTAAGTTCCCATATGATAAAATGATCATAATATGTCGCAAAGTTTCTATATAGTAAAATTATATGATTATTTAATAATTAGCAATTTATTTATTAATTTGTTTAATAATAACTAATATTTCTTTATTAGCTAGGCCATTATTTTTTCCAACTATAGTGACCTGAAAAATTAGGCAGTTCTATTAGTAAATAATCTTGCAGTTATAAACTATTCATTCTGAGCAAAAAATTAAATTTGTTTACACAATCAAAGACAACAGCATATCTAAACACAGCCTGAAAATATTGTGATTTATAATCATATTTTTGAATATATGAATTTTAATGAAATTTTTACAAAAATGTATTATTTTTAAGCATGTTTTTATGTGAAAATGCTAATAATTCTATAATAAATCCCCATTTTTTCATGGATTAGACTTAAGCAGTTTCAGAGATAAGCAGATTCGCAAGTTTTTTTTTGTTGAATTTACATAAAATATGAATGAAAAATTCATTAAACAATTTACTGTTTTGCAAAAATATCAAAATCAAATCAAATCAAATGTTTATTGTATGAATAAATAAATATTCATTACAAGGGGGACACGAGAAACAAATAAATTAATATAAGTTACATATGTTGTATGTCTTTACAATACTCTACAGTAAATAAAAATATATTAACAAAAATATATTAGTATTATATTAAATAATACATATTAACTCAAATACAATCCACTTGCTTTTACGTAACCAAGTCCCAAAAACAGCACTACGAGCAAGTAACATATAGGTTTTTATTTTGTAAAACGTTTTCGAACCCAACACTGGTCCCTCATCAGTACATAACGTTTAAGAACATGTCAAACTTGAGAAACATGTTTTTTAAGTTGACATGTTCTTAAACGTTGTGTACTAATGAGGGACCAGAGATGGGTTCGAAAACATTTTACAAAATAAAAACCTATATGTTACCTGCTCATAGTGCTGTTTTTAGGACTTGGTTACATATTAACTTTTAATATGATTTTTAAAATTTATCAAAGAAAACCAATCTTTAAAACAGCTTAAATATCTACTTCTATGTTCCTGAAAATAAGCACAAAGCATGAATGTGCTCCCAGGACTGCATCACATTTGAATTACAATAAGTATATAAACTATCCAGGTGAATTACAAATTTATATCTATATACATATAAATAATTTTGGCCACAACATAACTGAAATAACATTCTCTTTATAAAAAAAAATTTAAATTTAACATAAGATAAGGT
>WUQG02037951.1:0-10775 GCA_011317285.2 Androctonus mauritanicus | reverse complement strand
CTTCCATTGTCACATTTACAAAAATGTATTACATATTACATTTAAAAACTGAAAGGGTGAATTACTTTTTCTGTTTATTAATTGAAATTCAGTATTTTTGTAATTGTAAACTTGGGATAATTTCGTAGTCGAACACCAAAAGGCATTGCTCGTGAAAGCTCTTTTGATGTAAGATGGAATTTCTTTAAAAACATTCTGCAGATAGAGAGTATATGTGTGTATGTGTGACGCATTTTGGAAGAGAGAAGCCGAAAGAACGAATTAACTATATCCCTATTCAATTTATGGTGTTTGAATAGGCAAATGTAACTGGGGGTGATGCTGTTGCAAGGCTGAGTGCTGTTTCCATCCGAGTATTAAGCTAGTTCTCAATCTCGGCCATTATTGGATCACGCGGACGTCCTCTACTAGCAAACCTTGCACATTAAGCCACACGGCTTTCATAATTATGGAATTCCATTTTACGGTATTTGCTGTAATGTACCGTCGTTCGCATTGATTAAGCTGCAAAGTAAACACAACCCGACTGGGCTTGGTGGCAAAGTAATCGCTTCCTTGTCTCTTTGATTCACTCGTGTCGACTCTTGTTTCATTTTACAGGATTTTTCTCCGCTTTAATGTCGTCTCTTGTTTCTATCTTAATTTTTTTTCATATCAGCCTTTCTAATAAATTGTCGCACTGCAAAGACTCTCTACGTATGTATTGATTTCTAGTTTTTTTTTTCCTTAAAACTAATCATTATATGTTCTAAAACTTTGCATTACTCGGTTATTTTAACGAAAGTTGGTGAAATAATCAGAATAAACTGTGACAGAGCTTCATTGCATTAACAATTAATAAAATTCGTAAACAGCATTCTAATCTTTTCAGTATACTTTTATAGAAAAATTATGCAATTAAAATTCTTTATCTTTTGATTATAAAATTATAGTGTTCCTTTCAAGAGTAACAAAAGCCAGCCTTCGATGATCAAAAATTTCTAGTCTTTATTCTTTCAAATGTCTAACTCAGATCACTTTAGTTTCTTATTATAATCGAAAAATATATAAAATTAATAATCCATTTATCAAAATTTATTTTAATTTTGGTAGATTATATAATTTATAATGTCTAGTATTGAAAGTTTAGTTGTAGGCTATTGCTTTTTAGGAGTGTCTATTAAGTGTACCTCATCCTATAATTCTTAAGAGGATTTTCATGCGATTCTTTAGCTTGGATGGGAGTTAGTCGCGTTTGATATGCAGTATTTGTCACGCTTTCTTGGTTAATAACTCTACGATTTAGATTCTAGCAGTTCAACGCTCCTTTTATTTTTACTCGAAACTGTTCCATTAATTATAAACAAAAGGGGAGATTATCCATGAAATTTGCACCTTTAATCTTTTCTTGCAAGTGTTTACGAAGTACAAGAGTCGAAATAAATAGATTAATCGCATAAAAAGAAAATATTACACCCTAGGAAGGGGTTACGTTAGTAGTGTTCTCGGTGATTTCAGATTGTTTATTTTGCAAGGCGATTCCATACAAAGTAAACCCGCTTACACCCTTCCTTCGAAAAACTTTTCATTATCTTTTTATTCCGATACGCGACTCGAGCTTAGATGATTTTGCAATATATTCATAAATTTAATTATTTAATTCTTGAAATATTAAAAAAAAAATGTAACATTAATTTATGTATTTTTCAAAGATTAAAAAATGTGTGTTATATATAAAGCTATAGGAAACAAAACAAAGTTTGATTTAAAGTACAGAGAGTAAAGTACCACTCTAAAAGAATTCCCTGAACATGTGCATCTGTATGTGTTGTTGTAGTTACGTCAGAAGGAATAGGATCACTGTGTTCAACCACTCAACAACACGTGACTGGTAACACAGGTGATTCATTGGGGTTCTCTTGATTTAGGCACCGTTTCGTTTTTATTTGAAGTGGAACGAACTTTCAATCTATTTGATCCCTTAACTGTACTAGAGTGAAAACGATTATCCTAATTTGTTGTTTCCAACGTGTGAACGGTGACAGCTGACTTTACTAAAAGTTTGGGCTATATATATATGTATGTATGTGTGTGTGTATTTGAACAAAGGATAATAATTAAAACATATAATTAATAATTTTATTTTATAAAAAAAAACATATAAAAAGAATAACAATAGAAATTATATTTCAACACTACGATAATTATACATGCTACTGGCTAAATAAGCCGTTGAGATTGATGTGACGATTACTGTAACCTACGTAATTATAATCGTATTGTTTGCCCTTTAAGAAACTAACTTTATCTTCTGGTTCCGGTCTGTAAGTGGCCATACTCTCCACATAAAAATATTGAGCTAGTTTTGCAGCGATGTTAAGCGATACATCACGTATAGACTGAAGGGGAGGATATACACGACCTTCCAAAATGTGCTCTTTGGTCACTTGGTTAGCCAGAGCCTATAAGGTAACGCCATCTATTAGTAAAAATACAAAACAAACATTGAGGACAGCGAATAAATATCTCACCTTAGCCGCTACTAAAAAGGATTCGTCGTTTATATGGTGTACACCACAACCAGTAACTGCTAATGCCATTCCTGGAAATATATAAGCATTGTTCCCTTGACCTGGATGAAAAGTTCTGCCCTGATAAGTGAAAGGCGAAAAGGGGCTGCCACTGGCAAAAACGCACTTTCCCTATTAGAGAAAACATTACTTAGTTTGATTACGCTATTTAGAACAGATTATCTTTATTAAAAAAAAAATAGATTTACGTCTGTGTGTGTATATGCTTCTTCTGCTGTGCATTCTGCTTTATCGGTTGGATTGCTGAGAGCAAATATTACTGGATGATCCGACATAGATGCCATAATTTTCAATACGTTCGGTGTAAAGACACCCTTCTGGGCAGATACTCCTATCGGTAGTGTAAATTCGTAACGATGAGTGTTTATTATTATTATTATTATTATTAAAAATATTCTATCGAAAGTACAAAATACCTATTAAGACGGTTGGCTTGACATATTTGACGATTTCTTCCAAATTTTGCATCGAATGACATTCTTTGGCATACTTTCCTTTATGAGCGGTTACTCCTCCACTCGATCGATTCTGTTGTTGAAAGAAGAAAACGTAAGAAATTTTAGGAATCAAATAAAATATTTTTCATTTTATTACAAATAGCGAGCGCCATCTGTACACAATTTCGGTAAACTATAAACTATTATTATTATTATTATTTTTAATTTTATTTTAATGTTAAAATAATTTAAAATTTTATATCTCAAGACTGTTATCGTTTAGGTACATCTGTAAGAATATTTTTAATCATCCTTGACCTATTTTAAATAAATATATGTTATTTAGGAATTTGTCATTTAGCCAAGTTAGCGAATTTATTATCTTTATATGTCGAATAAATTATAGAAATCATACTAACAAAAATATTTAATTCACCTTGACGATGAGACCTTTCGAATCAATCATCCAAATTCGACTAGCGGCCTCGTCTTTCGATAAACCTTCTTGATCCATGGCCATAACCAGCAAATCTGCAGTTCCTAAAGCTGCCTATCGATAAAAATAAATATCGACGAACTTAAAATATATATATATCTAATAATAATAATAATGAAGGTAAAAAAAACTGAACTTACTTCGCCAGCACCCTGAAATAAAAACACGTTTTGCGATAATTTTTTTCCTGTTATTTTTAAACTCGCAATAATACCAGCAACAGCAACCGAAGCTGTTCCTGAGAGTGAGAGAGAGAGAGAGAGAGAGAAAAAAATGTTAATATATGAGTCACATTTAAATAAATATTACTTCCTTATGACGAGTTTCCTTAAAATTTGCAACTATTAACAAACAGATGCTATACCCACCTTGTATGTCGTCGTTAAATGTACAATAATGATATTTGTACTTCTCTAGCAGTCTAAATGCGTTACTGTTACCGAAATCTTCGAACTGTATTAAACAAAATCTACCAAATCTATGTAAAAAAAAAAAATTTAATACTGTGAGTATCGTTTATCATTAAAAGCTTATTTATAATATTAAAAATAACAGACTCACTTTTTCACCACAGCTTCCATAAATTCTTCTATAAAATCGTCATATTCTGGTCCTCTGACTCTTTTCTGTTTAAGGCCAATATAAAAAGGATCCGAGAGTAATCCCTATTTATAAAATTATTGTCAGTTATATAACTTATTTATGATTTTGTTCTATTAATCATATAATATTTTTGAAGAAAAATTTTAATTATAATATAATTCAATGATATAATATTCTTCAGTGATGGAAAAACGCACTTTAATAAATGTAATGACGACTGTTTAATAATATATATGTAATTTTGACAGATGTGCTTGATAAATTAATAATCTAACAGGATCTTTATCGTTAAAAATCTTTTCTATTTAAAATATAAAAGAAAACAATCTGCATACACTACACGTGTACTGTGTAGTGTATGCAGATTGTAGTGCACACTACAGAGTACACGTGCAGTGTATACTCTACACATATATCACATATAAAATAATGATTTACTACATTATTTTATATATACACATATGAGATAATAATTTACTACATATAAAAAGTAGTCAATCATTATTTTATAGCGTTAAAAATGATTACATTAATATTATAATTATTATGAAAACTTATTTTGTATTTTATCTTGACATTTAATGTGGAAGAAAAATATCTACCTCATTATTAGTACCGACATCTAACGTTACAGGTAACGTCAGGGATGGTGGTATACCCGCTAAGGCGGTGTACAATGCCAGTTTACCAACCGATATACCCATACCGTTGGCACCCAAATCACCAAGACCCAATATCCTCTCACCATCTGTAACAACGATAGCCTGCGAAAAGAAACACAAAAGATTTAGATACAACGTTTAAAATGCATTTATGTTATAGTACAAACTACCTTAATAACTCTTACCTTAACATCTTTCTCTGGCCAGTTACCTAAAATGTTATAAATATGACCGGAATCGTGTACGGAAAGGTATAATCCCCTATTAATAAAATTTTTGTTTTATTATAAACTACAATTTCCATTAATTAAATGAAGATATTTTTAGAATAAAGTAGTTAATTTATTGCATTTGTTTTTATACTAGTTACAAAATCTAATGCCTATTTAAAAACAAATGATCAAAAAAATCATTTTCTAGGTAGAAAATGATTTTTTTTATCATTTTCTGCCTAGAAAATGATTCTAGGTAGAAAATGAGTGTTATGGTTAATGTCTGGGTTATGGTTGGGTTGATGGAGTCTTATGGTTGATGTCTAGGTTGAAAAGAGTGTTATGGATGATTCTAGGTAGAAAATGAGTGATATGGTTGATGACTAAGTTGTTTTAAATCTTTAGGTTAATTAACATTTAAAATAACCTAGACAGGTTAAACATTTAAAACAACCTAGACATTAACCTTAACATAACCTTAACACAATTAGCCTAAACATTTAAAATTAAGTTAAACATTTAAAACAATTTGATGCCCTTTAATTTTTTGATATGCTATCCCATTATTATCAAATGATTGTTTTTCATGTATGTGAGATAAATCTTATATATTCTAAAATATATAACAAATTTGAATTTGGGGTATTTTTCTTCATTTAGTTATCAGAAAAATAACAACTTTCTCATTTAAAAAATACCATATAGGCCTAAGCTATTATTCATCGAACAGTTTTACTTTAAAAAAATTAAATAATATTTTTCTCATATTGGTAATGGTATTGGTTTAATTAATTGCAATTAAAACTTAACTAAATTTTGATAAATGCAGTGTAATACAAATTTTGCGATTAAATATTATAAAACAGAAATTTGGTGAAAAAATTTTTAATCGACGAGTTCGTATTTATCGAAATTTATCGAGAAATATTAATTTATGAGTTTAATAAAAATAAAATCAAAGCTAAAATTACTCAACACTGTACTGGCATGTTACATCACAAAAACATTAACTTCTCCCCTTTTGTTTTTTTAACTTTTACGTAACCGTTGAAATAAAAGGTTAAAGATATACATTGGTTAAACGCAATTGAGATATCATACTATAAAAAGATAAACTTTATTAAAAAAAAAAAAATTAATAAAGATTAATTACCTGGGTCTTTCAAACAAAACGCTGTATTTTAGACACGCCAATCCGACAGTTGGAGTATAAACAATAGGCATTAATAAATCGGTATGTTCGCACAAAACACGATAAAACAATCTTTCATTGTCATCCTAGAAAATAAGAATACTGTATATAATAATAATAATAATAATAATTTAGGTAAAAAAAGAAAAATGCAAAATAAATGTCTTAATCTAAATAATTCAAAGTACAATTCAAAGTTTAAAATTGCCTCTAAAAATATATCATTCGACAGAAAACACTGATAAGAAGTGTGCTAGAATATGTCAAGATAGATAAAAAAAAAAACAAAATATATTTGTCTATCTCGCCTTATCATATTTTCTCTTTCTTCTCCTTTCGTTAACTTTTTTTTTTTTCCTTCTAAAAATTTGGCCTATATAATTTTAAACTAAATAGTACTTTGAAGTCGATTAGAATTTTTACCTGAAGTTGTCTTAAGTAAAGATATCGAGATAGATCGTTTTCGAAACGTTTCAAATTCTCCAAAACTGCTTTTACTTGAAGTTCTGCACTTCTAACTGCCGGCGGTAGAAGACCTCTTAATTTCAGAATTTCTCTCTCTCTTCCCGTATAAGCTAGACCCTGTAAAGTTTAAGATTTTTTTTAAATTTTTTATTCGTTATTTGCATGATGATAATATGTAATGTATGAAAATAATATATGAATCATACGGCAAACATCTGCGATTATGAAACGAGAAAGGAAAATCCCAGAATTTGTATTTCCCCGTGTAAAAGATATCTATAAATATATATACAGTCTTACTAAAAAGTTTAAATATAAAAGTGAAAATAAATCCTTACTTTCAAAAATCAAGTTTGACCTTCGTGGTTTTATATAAACTTTGGATACGACAACCTTGAATATTCTAAAAAAGAAAACTTATAGCACAATTCAATTGGGAAACTCATTATCTACCGGATACTTATAACAATTCTAGTTAAAAGTGGTTTCGACAAGAATGGAAAACATTTAACGTATCAAATTAAGAAAATAATTAGTCTTAATAATATAAATCCTTAATCTTGTATAGATTAAAAATAATATATAATAATATTGGATTCCATCTCTATCAGATCAAACTGTAGTTACAATAGAATAAGGTTAATGTTAATCGATAAGAGCCCAATGAACTTATAACTGTTATGCTCCATAAACCGCAACTAATCAAAGAATTGGGTGAACAGAACGTTGTGAGTACCAAATATCTTACGACAAAAGAATAATAATGTCTATGTAATCGAAAAATGTCTAAATCGAATCCAATGCTTTAAAGATTTTCATTAGTTATACTCTGTTTAGTTTAGCTAGATCATAATACGAACCTCGAAGCTGCGAATGACGTTTAATTAATCGACTGTAAGATAAATTCAATTTTTCGAACTTTACCATGACGTATTTTAGATTTCTATAGAGTCCACATCATGATTAATATTTTATAGACATTTATAATAAGCTACCTTGAATATGTTAGTACCTGTCGATGCTTACCACTCGGTGAAACCGGTTAGTTTTATACTCTGTTCATGACCTATAAACTGCAAATGAAGAATTAAAATTTCCACCACCTTCCGACAAATAATTACTTTCACCCGAAAACGGTAACCAAACAGAGCATAAACGCTTCTAAAAATGGCTCCAGATCAAAAATTGTGCTTGACCGGTAAAGCAAAACTTATCGAGTGATAGACGTTAATATTAAATTTTTAAGTACGATTCGAAAATTTCTTAAGTTTGTTTTTAAATCTTATGACTGTTGTATTATGCACCGTTACGAATAGATTTATGTTAATTAATATAAATCTATATACCTGTATACACATATATGTTATAAATAATTTAAAATAAAACAACTCACTTTACACGCTTTAGCATCTCTCAGATATGTAGTTAGGGGATGAGTATTCTCTATAAGTTTTTTATTCCTGATATGTCCGGATTTGCATTCGCACTGCATTTTTTGATTGTTCAGTCCCATGGCGAAGTAAGAATGACAGTCAAGTCCGAGAAACAATCCCAATATACCTTGCGAGAAGCGAGTTGCTGTTCGGTTTAACTCGTGATCAAAGGGAGCTGCACTCGTGTTCTGATGACAGTTAAGGTTTAATCCAGACTGTTTTTTTACATGAAAGTTAAAAAAAAAGAATATTTTTTTATATACTGTAGTACGGTTGAGTTATATCGAAAATCGAATTGCATATAATAATCTTATATATTTGTAAATAAATTTTATATATAAGAAATTTATGTAACGCTTATTTAACGAGGTTAAGGTTGTAACACTCACTTAAGCAAACATCCCATTCTATAAATGATTACTGATGTAAGAAATTCATTATTGTGACGTTTTATTATTTTTTTCACGATTTAAATGTATATTGTTCTTGTTTACGTCCTGTAAATAAAAACAATGCGTATATAAATTGGTTGATATAATCGTCACAAGATGGTGCTACATTCTTTTTTTTCCTCGAGCTCAATAATTAATTTAAAATAATTAAAAAATATATTACACTTTTTCCTCTTCTGAATATTCCAAAAAATTTATTTATAACATTATTTATTGTTTAAAATACACGTTTAAATGTTTTTATTTTTTGTTGTTAAAGTATTTTTGAACCTTATTTTGGATTTCCAATAAAAAAATAAACATGAATTTAATAATTATTTTGTATTTTCAAAAAGTATAAAAACAAGAATCCTCGTGTTCACTGACCGGAACTATACGGTAAGAGGTCATGTGAACCGAAAATTACTTCCATCCACATAAAAATGATCCGACATGGCAGAATCTCGAAATGTAATTTTTACAATTAACCTTATTTCTGAGGAGGAATGCACTCCCTAACAATAGACTTACTTTGTTTTGGCACAGATTTACACCATTGATAAAAATATATTGCTCAACCGAACTCTTGGAGAGAATAAAGTTGAATGGCGTCACGTGATTATTGGATAAAAATTCTGAAACGTTTTGTTTTAAAGAAAAATTCCCGTAGAAACTGATCAAACCTGTGATAAGTTAATAAAAACTATAATAAATTACTTATTTGAAATATGTTATATCGAATATATATATATATATATCAGTTTAAAAATTCAAAATTGGAATGATTTTTGTATCATGTAACTAATAAAAGATAACTACAGCATTTATAAATAAAATTTACGTTTTATAAAATGAATTTAATAAGTTAAATTTAAATGTAAGTATAGATTTACTTGTTAGACAAGCAAAGAACAAAAGAAGAGCACCGATCAAAAACATGAGAATAACTAAATAAGTTTTCCAAAAAGAACCATAACTTTGTTAGTGAAAGCGACGAAAATAGAGATGATGAAATGAAAGTACTTATTCGCATGTAGCATCTAAATCGGTGCGAATCGCCATCTTGAAAGCTCTCTGACTCTTCAGCGCAATAGCTGAGCGATCGCATGACAGAACACGTACATGACAATCGTCACTTGCAAGAGGAAAAATGTGAATATTGTATAGTACTGTTTCTTTGATTCTATAATATACATCGCAAACTATTAACTAAAATAAACAATATCTCTATCTGCTGCAGTTTCCGAAATACACGTTACAGAATAAATTTTCCCCACTCAATTATATCATTCATAAGCGAACCGGTTGTTAACATTTGTATCGGTTCGCCAAACTAATTGTTGTGCAAACAGAAAATAAACAATCACTGTTAAATTTTGCGAGCTTGCTCCAGTGTAAATGAAATAAAAACAAAAATAGATTACTATAGGTTCATTGAAAGTCGTGCACAGTTATTTGAAAATAGTCAATTTCAACAGGAACCATGACTTCTTTCTTTCTCAACTTCGTGCAAGCATGTTAAACAATAAAAAATGTGTACTAAAATAGCATTATTAGATCACGCCTATTTTAAGTATTACTTTATGGATTAGTTGCAGATAATATTCTTTTGGAGTAAAAATAAATCGGACCGGTTGTTAATTATTTTGAATGACAGCGCTGCCTCCATCGACTGAAAAATGCGAATCGACAATTTAATTGTGTTATAAACTGGATCTTGGCTTTCAAAATGTGTACACGCACCGATTCATATTCTACATAGGATAGATACTTTTTTATATCGAAGTATCATCGGCCATTTTCTTATTCCTGCACCAAATAAAAATATAGTTCATTTGAAAAGTTTATCGTCATCTTTCAATCGATGTTGTTCTTGTTTGTGTCCTTGATATGCTGAGCTTTTAATTAAACCCATAATAATAATAATAGTGTTATATTAATTTATAAGTAAATTTTTAAAATTCCACTGAATACTGTACGTGAAATATTGTAATTATACAGCAAAATTGTTATATTTATAAAAATGATACCAGCAGTATCTTAAATCATACTAAAATAAACATAAATTTTTTATATTCACAATTAATGAACTTCTTATCTGACTTGTGAGTAATATCTCGAATGGATAAATTCTCACTGTCAAAGTAAATTTATATACTGCAGTCTGTATACAGTTTATGAATTTGTAACATTAATTATGAATTAATTAATTGATATTTATCACTAATAAAATGTTAAATTATATATTCTCGCTTTAATTTTTTTTAATTTATT
>WUQG02037929.1:0-10775 GCA_011317285.2 Androctonus mauritanicus | reverse complement strand
ACCACTGTTATGACCTCAAGGATTCAATGAGTCTGCTGGGATATGATAAGAACACCCAGCTTTACGGGTTCTGTACGATAAAAACTATCCCTCTTACCCGGCGGGTAAAATGCCTGGACGTGTCAGAGGTTATAAGTTATGGGCTGCCCGTTTTTCTGAACTTTTCCCACCCCTCTACACTTTGGTGAGTCATTGGCTTTCCCAAAATCAAGAGACTATTTGTGATTGGTAGATACAAAATAGGGGAACACTGACAATCGAGAAGAGTGAGATTATGTAAATCTAGGGTGATGATAGTGGGCCTGGTAGCTTATCAGCACTGTTGACGACTTAGCTTGTTAGTTTAACTAATATCATGACGATAATGTAATTGTTGGAGGTAAGAAAAAAAAAATAATGCAGAAAATCATTGAAAAGAACTATTAGAATGGTTAATTTTAACATAAACCACAAACAATAATCATTTTATACGAGTTGGTTTAGAAAACATTATGCACGAGTAATTAATTCTTGCAATGTCTAAAATACAGTAAAAAATCATCTAGAATGAAGTAAAAATTGATCTTTCCTTTGGAGGAATAAGATGGACTTTTTAATGTCACAAGTCTAATATATGATACTAATAAATGAATTTTGTCGTTTTTATTAGGGAATTAACAGGGTATCACACATAAATGTTTTCATAACTTTCACAGTGGTCTAATGTTTGGTTAGCATTGAATTAAACAGCATTAAATAAAACAGACGTTACAAGTTCTCAGATTTGATCTGTCGCTCTCCATAACAAAAAAAAATAACCTGTTTCTAATGAACTACATATCAAAACTCAATAGGCCTACTAAACTTGGTTTCTTTAATGATTAAGAAAACTTCACGAAAAAATTAGATTTAATTAATAATGTCCTTACACTTATATCAATCGTAATTTCTCAAAATAAATATTTATTAACTTAAATTAATTATGCATCAGAAAATCAAAGGCCTAACAATGTAATTTAAGTAACTAAAATAAGTTATAAAGTATAGTTTATTTTTAAATTTTAATAAGTTCGCTGTATCCTATATATTATTAATAGAAAGTACTAAAGTAACTCGGGGTGGATTGTAACATTCTCCGATTTTTTTTATTTTTTTATCAGTAACTACATTATTCTACTGAAAAATTCCAACGAAAATCGCAAAATTTAATCCTATCGGCTGCACGCTTCTTGTAAAAAAGAATAAAAAGAATCGGGTTCATTTGTCATCAGTGTCATCGATAAAAATAGTGAAGTTGGTCGTTCATTTTGCAACTCGCCCGAACTGACACTGACGGCCATTATATCTACGTAAGGCATGTTTTCGTTCAGTGTTTGGCAAACATTCATTTTAGTCAAAATATTGGAGTTTAAAGATTTTTTTCGGGGTGTTACAATCCTTGTAGTTTGTTCTTGTTTTAAACTTAGAAAGTGCGATTACAAAAATGAGCGTTTGAAAAAATATAAATCGGGGTATGTTTTGGATAAACATTTAAACTATAAAACAGTTAGATCTATCGAGGAATTTAAATACTGGATATGTTTGTTACTAAAATTACATTTGTACTTATAAATTACTCAGTAGCGGTTATTCGTTGATAAATATATAGTAAATAAATTCGTTAGTAGCATTTTGCCGTGTATTTTTTTTTCCAAACAAGATACTGTCAAGCATATTGATACAAAAGACTTCTCAGGTTGCCAAGTCTTTCGATGCAACATTGTTTCAAAGCACCACATTTGCCTTTACCCTCCTAATCACCCAGCGTTATAAATCACATTATCTACAACATTCTGTCTACCTCATTCTTAAAACTATGCGTCATCGTCCATGACGACATTCGGAGTCCGAAGTGTGGAGTTATAACTACAAAGTGTAACCGTATGTTGCAAAGCAAGTACGTGCCATTCAAGGTATTCTTTGCTCCATGGACATGGATGATGTTACGTTTGTACGTGAGGTGAGAGTGAGAGTCGATGTTTCAACTAAATCAGGCATTTTGTTCTAGTAATGCGATCGGTTATAGTCCGGCTGTCATCGGTCCAACAAGCCAACCGGGTCATCTTTGATCAGTACATCAAACGAAGCACGTGTCAGTTCTAGGCCCGGATTTACTAGATTTATACAGATTATGTTGTGCCGGTGAATTCATTGTAACTATTACGACGATAAACAATTTCAAAACAATTGTAAAACGTCGTGTTTCTATCACACCCCTGCTAAAAAATAAACGCTGCCTACATCAAAATAGTGTTAGATATTTCAAGATCTGGGTAAGAGCTTTGGTTGCGTAAAACGAATTATTTTAAGATTGCCAAATTCCTCAGATCCTATAGCAAATTCCAATATAACAAAATGTTATATGTAGGCCTAAAGTTCAAAATTGTTTACGTCACAGTTAATCTATAAATTTGTTTACAACAATATTTAACATAACTACACGGTATGTGCTTTGTACTGTAGATCAGCTTAACAAATCATAATTTGCTTCTGATAGAAAAAAAAAAGGGCCGTTTCTGGCGTAAAGTTTTGCATCGGAGAATATAAATATGTCATTAAAATGTTCATATGGATAATTAAACTACCACTGCTGCTGCTGCTGCTGCTGCTCTGCTGTTGCTACTACAACCACAACAACAACGAAAATAAAAGTAGAACGTAAGCACCAAATTCAATTTTTTTTGAGTATCATCTGTAGTTTTGAATCACAGGCCGGAACTTGGCTTATAAATTTTCAGCTACACAGAAAGACACGTATGCTGAAGATGCGTAGCCTTTAGTACGTCTTCGGCATATTAATTTTCGCAGAGGCCGGGAGATGTATTAATTATACAGACGCCATGTCATCAATATTAACTCCGTTCTGTACCGCTAATGAATAACTACGATGAAAAGTTACAAAATATTCCTCGGAATGATAACGCATTTCAATTTCCAAAGTTGGTTTAATAATTATTTCGTGCATTTTTTTTATTTTTCATTTTATTTCGTTTTTTTAATTTATCAAAACGGAAAGCGAAAGTATAAATTCTTTCTGATTACTCGATTGTTTTAGAAACTGGATTAAGTAAATAGTGTTTTTTTTTTTCCTTCAATTTCTTGTAAGATTACACCGAGTACGGGATAAAAATTAAACATTTTAATGATGTTAGCAGTTTCCAAGATAAAAATAAAATAAGCATTAATTAATTTAAAAATAATCGGACCACATTTTATACGAAATAACTAAAAATAGTCGCCATCCACCCTAAAAATAAATCATTAAACTAAGCTATTTTTCCGTTGCTATATATGTATTTAGGCCTTCTAAAGTAGATGTTATATCGTTATAAAATTCTAAATTTCAGTTCCAAGAATTAAATATTCAATTCACAGTTTTCTCTGTAGACGTATCTTCCGATAAAAAATAGATTTAAATGTATGAAAGGTTATCGTATTATGCGAATTAAATTTCATGATACCTTTAGATGGATTCAATAGGCAATATTTTAACTACAGTACTAAAACTATATTATTTTTCTTTCGGTAATAAATGTATTATTTTGGTTTTGTTAGAAAACTAGACTAATATTTTTCGCTAGCCAGACTAAACTAAATAATTTTCTTTCCGTTCGATATTAGGAATTTAATCGGATTATGAAATTATTTATGCGAAAGATGGAGAGAATTTCCCCAAACAAAAAAAAAAGGTAGGCTAACTTAAAAAAAATAATATTTTGCTTGTATGCTTTAGAAAATCTATTTATTTTCACAGTTTAGCATTAGAATATTAAGCAGATCTTTATAAATTCAGAAAATAGCTTTACTTCAATGTGTTTCTATCGAAATATAGGCCTAAGTGACTTCGCTAAAGAGTCGTTCTGCAGGCCTATATTTTCCGAAAATTTGAATTATATTGTACTTTGATAAAAATATAATAATAAATTATCTATTTTTAAATAATAAATTCATAAAATATTTTGCAATCAGTATTTTGATAAAAATAAATAAAATCAAACTATTAATAATGAAAATTTTGTTATAGAACTTAACCTACTAAAAACGTGAAGCGTTTAAGTTTTCTCTAGGCTAAAACTTTAATTTCATATGAATTCCATAGTCCAATGTATTATCGAAAAAAGGAACAATAGGATTATGTAAAAATTCGTAAAAAAATCATAAAAATTAACTCCTGATTTAAAAATTATCACACACTCTAATTATATTTTAGTAAGACCAGAATAGGGTATACGGTACTGTATATCTTAAAATATCCTTACTTAGATTATTTTCCTTATTTATTTTTATATAAGATGGAAAACACGCATTGTAAACATACATTTATGGCTCTAGAATCTCACTGAATAAAATAGTAGCATTGATTTAGTATAGAGAAATACTTCCATGTTTGATTTAATTCGGAAGAAAGAAAGCATAATTTTTAAAACAAATGCCGCTAAATATGTTTCGATAGATAATAAGTGTTATATTCTATAAAATTATTAAATCTATTAAGCTGTACCAGACAACATTTAGGCCTCTATAGATTATTATCTTATCTTAAAAATGCTAAATTTCATAATAATAATAATCTAGAAAATTCACTTAACAATGAATTACATAACTATAAAATAATTTCTAGCGTATAAGCTGCAAAATAGAATGTTAGCGCTATTTTCGGTGGCAAGTTTTGATGCGCCAAAAATTTATGCTTGAGCTAAGTGTAATGCAGTTGCTTTACATGTTGTTTTTCATTATTAAATTATTTAAAACAGCTTTAAGACTACTACTATTCTAATAAAAATAAACAAAGCGTAAACCTGTGTTACGACTTTATTTTATGGGATTTTTTTTTTTATATAGCCTATGTTTGAAGAATAAACATAAAACAATTTATTTTTTTTATATACGTATACGTATAATTAAAATCGATTATAACGATGCCAGTTTATACGCTAGTACGTTTAAATCATTAATAAAGAATTAAATTTAGACATATCAATGAGCTTACTGCAAATTCGTTACGCCCGTAGCCATCTTGTTAACCTAACAGTTGAATTGAGACATCAACCACGGCTGACCTATAATTTAGGGGTTGGAATTAAGCTACTATCCGGTTCTCGTTTACCTGTATGGTTGTTTAAACACAAAATGCATTGCTCAATACTTCAGACACAGCTTCTGAATTGTAACATAAAGCGATGATATTTTGTGAATTGTTCTGACGCTTGTGTATATACATGCGATGACGAGCGACTTGTAAAGAAAAAGAATTGTCTACAACCACGCGATAGAAAGCTTTTATCAAGAGTGCTTAAATTTTGATTGAATGGTTACATTCGGTTGACAAGTTATTATACAAACATTTAGAGACACGCGAAGCGAATACAAAATAGATTTATTGTTTATATCTTTACTGTAAATAAATTATTCTATAATACAAATCAGCAAATCGTCCGCTCCGAAAGTATCATGTATACCATAAGCAAATTATAATTATTTTTATATTCGTTGTTGCTGATTTTACAATTTAATTTTCCCTTTAATTCGATTATTATTAAGTAGAATTTTTGTAAAAATGTTAAAATGTCAGTATTGCATTATTTAAGATTATTATTATATACACTAAGCACGAATCTAATTAGAGTAAACGGATATACGGTTTGAGTTTTGTTATCGGTACTTATCTAATCTCCAGAATGTTAAATTTTCTAACAGGCCTAAAGAAAATAATAATAATAATAATAATAAAAAGCATTCGTTCGATCAAAAATTATTGTTATTATATAGGTTTATTTTTACGTAAGCATCAGAAAGATGTTGATGAATTTCCAACGACATTATGCTGTCGTTGATATTTGTCAAAACTTTCAATGTGTTTATTGATTGCTCTGGGTCATCGCATGTTTACAGATATTATATGATTTAAGACGTTAGAGTTAAAACGATTCATAAATCGATTATAAAAATATTCAATTCTCGAGTTGGGTTACTAAAATATTCGAGTTTTGTTTAGATTTTGCAATGCGTTACTCAAGAAGCGTGCGAAAACGTGGAGCCGAATCGATTTGATGTTTCTTTCTAATTAATTAATTAATTAATCATAATTATTAACGGATTAAAAATATTATATTATGTTAATAACCTAAAAAAATGCTGAAAATTCATCACCTATATGTACTGCTAGGCCCGCATGCATTAACTGTTGACAGTCGAAACGTATACAACAACATCAACTCACATTACAGTATTATTGCGAAGTTCAATAGTAAAAATGATCGCGAAAGTCTGTCAGTTGATTTAAGAGATGTCAAATGTTTTATGTAAACGGATATATAAACTTAGCGCCTTAGGTAGTCTTATAAACTAGATGAATAAATTCATTTTTCTGATTTACTTACTTAGTGACCTCGGAAGCTAAATATTGCCGCAGAAGTTTTCACATACTGCTCTTACAATGGACAAAAAAAATAAAGAAAAAAAAAGAACAAAATACGACTTATCTTAACAGTTGCCTGTTTTTGAAGTGTAAGATACGACATATTAGGCTTAAGAACCGACAGAAAGCCAACACGCCATAAAACGGCAATAAAATGTCACAACGGATGTATGTACCCCGCGTCTTGGGACGATCCACTGCTAGCCACACCCAGCTAAACAAACCGCAGACGTCTTTGTAGACAGTGAGTAAATTCACACTCAAACACTTCATGACTGGAAAGACTATCGGACTCCCCCGTTTTATGATCAGCTATGTTATTTTGGCCTATATATCTTCGGACATACTTTTGATGATTGTGTGTGAAAAAGTATATACGCTGCTCGTCATACATTTCTCTTTGGAACAATGAATAAGTTAGATACGTAAATCTCTCTTAAGTAAGCATATTTTTCCTCTCTTTTTTTTTACGTTTTCCTTTTTTTAAAAGACCGTTATCTTATAAGGAATTTATTCTATAGCTCACTTACTCGGTTCAAATTTATATTATAGGCCTACTATCTCGATATCAGGAATATCGAAATAACTTCATTCGGAAAATATTTATTCATCGATTTAGCTATAAAAAAATTCATATATATATATATATAATAAAGTGCTTCAGAATGCCCTATTTCGGAGAAAGAGTTAAAAAAAAATTATATTTATTTCTCTTTCGTTTGAGTTGCAACAAGCGGTAAGATAAAAAGCGGAATTTTGAAATGACGATAATTTAATTCACATAATTTCTATTATTTATAAAAGTAGACGTAAAAATTATGTTATTCAGAAAGGTGTAAGCAGTTATCGACCATCCGTCTTCACTATCGCTTCATCTGGCAGCGATAACATTAAGGCTCTGCTAACAGAGTTGCCTGGATATCTCAACTCCTATCTGCACGCCAATCAGTCACTCTACCTAGACCGTTTTCGTTTGCTGTTTCAGACGTCGATATCCTAGTAAATAATTTTTTTTATATTTTTACTTTGTACCATTCTACTAAAGAGATGTGCTATCCATCCAAACAACAAACTGGTCTATAATAAAATTAATAATTAACGCGTTTAAAAGATTGCGTGTTATTTATTCTTTTAAAGGAATATGAATCGATCGGTACGGTTATAAATATTTAGAGAATTTGATAGAATTACATAACAATTTTGGTTAAAACAGCGACGATTGAGCTGCCAGACTCATGACATCAAACATTCTAACGTGGAGAACAGTATCCAGGCACTCCAGAACAAGTGGCCGGTTTATGGTCGTTTTATGGCATGTTACGGAAGTGTTTATGGAACTGTAACGACTTTTTGAAACGTCACGTGTGCACAAGACTATCTTCACCCTTTTCTAGCCTCTTGTCTTTAAAAGATAGTCAATTCTGAATTTGTTATTTTGCCACATTTACTGGAAGCGTTGTTTTAATTTTTGTTCTGATTTTTATCTTTTTTTTATCATCTTATGTAACGGAATCGATTCTTTTGTTTTATAACAATACATTACGTCTTGTTAAGAATCCTTTTCGTCATTTTTTTGTTTAAGAAACGTTTAGAAGAATTATATTCGTACCTAAAACAGGAATCGTTTTAAATCTTGCAAAATACGGATAAGACCAACTTTGCACAGAAACACATACAGTATTTAAGAAATTACTTCACGAACAGAAGCATCATTCAAGGTGACTTACCACCATTGTTTAAAGATGCCCACGGCTATTACGATCGTAGAGATAAACCTAAAAAGGTAGCGATCGTCTTATAATAAACTACATTTATTCTACCGCCACTTTAAATAATGTTTTCTGGATAGACAAACAAGAAAGTATTGGCTTGAAATTTAAAAGTGAATTTTCGTAAATAAACAAAAACAAAAATTGAGAGAAAGTTAAATATGTGTTCGTGAAATCACAGCTGACACTACAGACATCATTGGAGACAGAGTGCCGGCTGTCGCATAGCAATGAATTATATGACAGACAGTCCTAAAGAAACGCCCCTCTGAAATCATTGGTGGAATACTCAACCTTTCAAATATAGTCTAGGCCCTATATGTGACATGAAGAGCAAAAAGACACATTGAAAGCTGAAGTCAAATTACGCTCTTGCGATTTTTCAATAGTTTCAAATCGATGTATGCATCTAGAAAACGATATAAAGTTCTAAATCTTCCAAACTTTTTAATATCTGTTAAAAATAAATATATTTACGCCCTGTTAGAAATTCGTAAATAATTGATATCATGCTAATATTATTAGGCTAATATTATCAACACCATCGCTATAACATTAACAAGAGACATACGTCTAAAAATACTGTAATTTAAAATCAAAAATTAAATATTTATTTATTTAATTAAACTTATATTCAATAAATATTTCAATAAATTTAATACATTTATTGAAATATTAACAAATATATTGAATATTTTAATATTCAATAAATTTGTTAATATATAGTATAGTGTAAATTATAGTGTAGGGAAACATAATCTAAATTTTAAATCGTTAGTTTTAATAGCCAAATGGTGTATTATCAAGTTAAACTTAATTCTCGGATTGTATGAGATTTTAATTTGTCTGACAAAATTAATTAAATATTCTAGGTTTGTGAGGTTAAATTTAAGGTCATTTGAAACAGAAAACTCGTAGCGAAAGGATAAAACTATCAAATTTCAAAAATAATTCTGCTCCTTTCGGCTGAACAAAAGAGATAACTAGAAAGAGTTCTTGCAATTTTGTTCAATTAATCTATAATTTAAAAAAATGTGCATTTAATTAATTAAAATAATATTTAAGAAAGATATTTAAATATTGGATTGGGTTTCTTTTCTAATATTAGGCATAATAATTGCATTTAAGATAAGAGTGACAGTTATGAACCGAAATGAAGTTTGATGCGAGTTCCCACACATAAATAACATGAATCATTCAATATTTTTCAAGGCATTAAACCATGAGTAGTAAGATGCTCATTAACCTGATCAAACCTGTTATATGGACGATTAAGATGCAACAAAAAAAAAAAAGAATGAAAATATTATTACAATAGATCGATTATTCAAAAATAATTGCATTTCTAAAGCAATAAAGCCAATATGAGAATAATATTTACGTACTATAGAAAAGTGAAAATAATTTCTCGAGAGTTTCTAGTTGATGTTTATGTGCGTAGAAGATGGATCTTGACCCACAAGGGGCAAAGAATCGTGAATCAGTATTCTCCGCACCCATAAACTCACTGCGACTTTACAAAATAGCACTGCCAGCAATATCTCACTTATGGGGTAGAGAAACGCAGCGATTCGTTGCGAAGAGGCAGGATATAACTAAATCTGAATCTGTCCCTAGAGTTATCAATTGTTTTGTGCTTCTATTTTTGATTATCTTTAAGTAAACTGGATGGAGAGAAAGAATCTGAGCGAATCACAATATGTTTTAAATCTTTATACATTGACATTTTAAAATATATATATATTATTTTCGTAACAGTAACATAAAAAACAATAAAAAAATAATTCATAAAATAAATATAACTAGAAATGTTACCCACCCTGGAAACGAAGCAGAAGTACTTTCTTCTTGGAGAGCTTCTCTGTCGATGTATGAAGAGGAGTCTGCCAATCTGAACTTGGCTTCGGATGTTGGGAAGGCGTTGCCTCTTCAGTTTGGGGCGGGATTTCCAATGTTAGACAAAATGGGACTAGGTGTTGGTCCCTGTGTCTAAAAGTTTTTTTTATATGCTCTGTTTGTCACTGTGTATCTATGGGATTGTATATAGGGGAGGGTAGAGACTCGTTTACTCTCGGCTTTATCAGGTCGTATGTCTATACACTGGTGTGTCGTGCACGTATTTGTAGTTCTCTGGCAACCATGTTGGTACTGGTGCGTGGTGGAGTGATGTGGAAGGTGCGCGTGCTTGTCTCTTCACACACACACAGACTTGCGGCTACATAACGTGTCACCCCCAGTGTACTCCCCCTTCTCTACCTCCTTTCTGAGTGGCTCGTGTCTGGTTGTCCCCCTCACTGCATCACGTGGTGTGACTTGGAGATCTGTAGGAGGGGAACAGAAGTGAGACTGAAGCTTCTTTACACGATGGGTAAGGGTTGGTTATGTCAATGTCGATTCGATAGTATTAAGAAAACTAAGTTTTAGATTAATAGAAGGGTTAATAATAAAATAAACTCTGTATCGGAGAATTTTTGATAGAAAAAAGTTTAAATTATAGGCTATCTCTTTAATAATAAGCTATCACTTGTGTTAGTAGAATAAAAAAAATGCTTTTGATTATTTCAAGGTTA
>WUQG02037918.1:0-10775 GCA_011317285.2 Androctonus mauritanicus | reverse complement strand
ATTTGACTTTACGATTGTGGTCGTAAAGTCGAATGGTCGTAAGTCGCATAGGTCGTAAGTCGAGAACTAGCTGTATAGTTTATACTAATTGAGCAGTGTAAAGAAAGAACCTCAGATAACAACTAGTTTAGTTTCATATGTTGCTGTTGCATAACTGTAGTAGTAGTCAGCATGAAATTTGTTGCTTTTTAAAAATTTTTATACTAAATTTAAAAATCAAATGATTAAACCCACAACAAATTTTAATTGTACTTTAAGCAGGTCATAAATTTGATATAACTTTTGACTTACTGCTTGGCTGATTATATTATTTTGTTAGATGTTTCATCAAAATTTCAGTAATAATTCCTATAGTCTCTCCATGGTTGTCAAATTGTGGCTCATGAGTCATGTGCAGCTCTTTGGTACCTTTTTGATGTGTCTCCATACCATGAAAGTTAGTAGTTAATAAGGAGTAAATATTTGTTTAATCAAAAAAGTTCATATATTTGTAATTTGTTCATTTATTATAAAAAGTAGTATGCATCAATATGAAATAAATGCATGTAAAATATAAATAGTTTTTGAAACAGTTGTTAAGATTACCTAAAAAATTGATATGGCTCTCATTGACCCAGAAACTGTGGCTCATAGTGACACAAAGTTTGGCCATCCCTGGTCTATTGATTGATGAAATATATTTGTCTAAATAGCAATAAAATTTTACATACAAATATGATTTTATGTTTTGAACCAACAAGAGTTTTCTAGAATAAAAACATAAAAAGAGCGCTAATAGATTTTTTTCTTTTACTACCATTAGAAAGAGTAGATTTTTAGTTTGCTAGAATAATTATTACACATTTGAAATTCATGATTTAAGGGGTTAAAAATAACTTTGAATATAATACATTTCTTTATATTTTCAGGATTTAAAACTTTATTATTTTCTTTGAATAATAAATTTTTGAATAAATTTCAAATATAGTTTTTCATAAAATAATGGAAAATGTCCAGAAAGTTATTGAATCTATTTGAACAGAATGGTCAATTACAAGATCAACAGGTATAGACAGATTTTATTTGGATTACCCCCATTTTTTTTCATATAAATTACACACTGAAACCAAATCAACAAAAGTGGGAACTTGCATGAAATCCTGTTTGCAGAAAATCCTAGAAATTTTCAGAAAATTTGTGAATTTTTATTAGTCATTTTATTTTTATTGAAATTTTTAGAATATGCTACTGTTTTCTGTTTTATAATGTATAAAAATTTGCTATTTTAATTGGTTAGTGAATTAATGTAATATTCTGCTATTCTACTCTTTCTTATTTTTAACTGTCAAGTGCTGTATTGCAATTATTTATAAAAAAAAATACTTTTAATTAATCATAACTATATTAAAGCATATTAGTTGGTGACAGTCTAATTAGCTTATTATGGAATCAGAAAATAATGAAAAAGAAATTGCCATATTTAAGTTGGGAATTATGTAGCCTTTTATATGGTAGTAACTGATGAATTGGAAACATTTATGAAATTTCATTTGAAGATCATATTATCTTAATCAATTTTATATATCTTCCTTGCCCAGTTCTTTGTTTTACTGGCCTGCCAGTAAAGACACTGGATTCTAGAGTAGTGCATTTATTACCATTCTTCCATTTCATTACCATAGTAATCGAATGACACAGTTTCATAAAAACAGCTGCATGTATTGATTAAAGATTAACAAAGTAATACTGTGCTTAAGCTTGAAAACCTAAGCAAAGATCCTATTTACAAGCTGAAACTCATGCAAAATAAACTTATTCATGGTTAATTTTGTCTGGCTATTGGATTTGGTTTCTTGCCAATGGAGTTATCAGTTTTTAGAAATTGGTAGTGGCAAAGCTATCCTAAACATTGCAAGATTGCATTTGCTACATCATTTGGGAAATCTGTTTAATAATTAAAAGACTTTGAAAGAGATATACATTTCATTCTGTAAGAAGTATATATTCATTCTTTTTTTAGAATAAAATTTCAGGAAATGCAAAAGATTATTCTCTATATCGATTCAAAAAAGATGAAAATCATCATTTTATAAAGATGATAAAAATATTAATAAATACTCTTTTATGATATTTAATTCCAAAGAAAGAGGAAATTTGTCTAAAGTTTTTCATTATGATGTTTAGCTAAGCATATCTCATCAAATAGTTAATTATAAGAGTACTGGAATTTTAATGATATACTAATCAGATAAGTTAGTCAAGCTGTAAGTTATAAAAGTTGTTTGTTTCTATATTTTTAATTTAATTATGATTCCTATTTATTTAAAATATTAATAACACAAATTTTTGTACCAAAAATAAAAATTTTTTCATATTAATATTTCTCTTTGAAGTTCTGTTAATAAAACAATTGAATACACTAATTTTTAATGATATTTTTCAATTTTTTTAAATATAGTTCAATTATTTTCATTTTTTGTCACTCAAGGGCACCGATATCTGTTATGTATTTAATTGTCCTAAATTTAATATAAAAATCCATGTACTGTATATCTAAATTGATTTAATTCTTTAATTATTTTAATTTTTTGCTTATTTTTGTATTTTAAAAAATTTTATATATCTAAATTTTGAAATTTTATATTATATATTTTTTTAATATATAATATATATTATTTATATATTATATATATATGTTTTTCAGCTTAAGAGTTATTACCTTACTGATGCACAGATGCCGATTCTGCAGGGATATTGCCCTCTTGCAAATTTGAATAAGGAACAAAAGTGTTTTTCCTCACTCAAGCTATTTTTAAGCAAAAAAATTTAATCTGTCATTACAATCAAATTACAATTGGCACCACATTTAACTATTTATACTAAGTATGTACAACAGAATATTAGTGGATAGTTTAACTCAATCATTCCACAAATATCCTTCACCCAAAGATTTTACTGATACAAGACTTAGCAAATTACATTCTGCATTTTAAAATATCAGAATATATGAAAATGTGATTGAATTTAAATGCCATTTTGATATAGATATTAAATTGACATAAAATGAATTATTAAATGTAATCCAATCATGGTTTCCTTTAAATAATTCAAACAATTTTTCAATAAACAATTTACAGAGAGATATGGATACCTTTTGTTGATGATGAGTGATGACGATAGTTTGATATCAGTTGTAAATTTTTAAAATATTTTATAAAAGCTATAAAAATATCTGTTTGGAAAATGTATTAAAATAACTAATATTTTAAAAATAACATGAATTACCAATATTCAGTATTCATTTAACTAGGCAGTATGAAGTCTGTCTTGCATGTAATTTTTTTGATTAGAAATGTCATGTTATTTTTGATAGTATGTGTGTTGTGTTGGGCACCTGCTTTGACTTATGACCTCAAGCAAAACCAATCTTTGGCATTTTATTTATTTTATAGATCAAGTAATAAAAACGTATAGGGAATTCAAATGAGAGCATAGGGAGGTTCTGTGTTACTTTTAATTATACCACTAAATCCACAAGCTGGACATCACTTGTGATGAGGACGATCAAAAAATGAAAGATGGGTTCAATGGGTTGGACCCTTTCTTCTTAAAAATTTGGAAGTAGGGGGCCTGGATTCTCATGAAAAACTACATAAGTGGGACCTGTATCCTCTAGGTGGTAAATGACTATTTAACTATGCGATTATTCAAGCCATCTCTGTTACTTTTGATGTATGTTATGCAGAGTATCAGCTAGTATTGATGATAAGATTACAAAAAAATGTATTTAATAGATTTTTATGACAGTTATCAAACAGGTTATGCTATTTTAATTTTTTAATATTAATAATTAGAAAATAAAGGCCACATTGGAAAAGTAAATGATTTTAATTTTTCTGGAACTGTTTAAATTGGAAATATGGAAAATGTCTCAAGCAATTAGATAATAAGAATTAATAGAAAAATAGAATATCAGAAGCAGAATTTTTCATAACATTTAAATACAGTGGTGCTTTGGTATATGTCTGTTTTGAAATAAGTCCAACTTAGTATATATCCTGTTTAGACAGGAAAACTTTGCTTGGTATAAGACGTTTGGAATACAACTGACTCGCATGTTAGAACTTGTATGAGTCACGACATCATGCACTATCCTTGTTTATCTTTCTCAGTGCCACAATTGCACACAAGCATCAGTATGCCAGTTGCTATCATTTAATGAACAGACCACACTATAACTCTCTGAATTTTTGTGATTTTGTATTTTTTTGCATAAATTTTTAACAAATTCATTAACCATGAGTTCTAAGAAAGTTAATGAGAAAAGCCAAGCAATGAAGAAAATGGTTAGGATTACCATGAGATGAAAAAAAGATATTGTTGAAAAGTATGAAAGTGGCATGCATATCCGGGACTTGGCTGTTGCATACCATATGCCGCGAGAACAGTGGTATCTATGATTGTGAAAAATAAAGACATTATTAAATTGGCTAGCATTATGAAGGGGGTGGAAGGGATTAATCATTTTCCTTTTATTTTTTATGGGAAAAATTCATTTGGTATATATCTTATTTGTTACAAGTCCAAGGATCTGGAACAGATTAAAGATGTATACCGAAGTACCACTGTATAATAAATGTTATTTTCCCAAAACTTTATTATTACAGAATGAATTTTTTGCCTTTGCTTTTTTGTGATAATCTTACTAAACATTATGAAGAAATGTTAGTTTAATTGCTTAAATAAATTTAAATGCTTTAATGCTAAAAAATTTAAAAAGAATATATTTTTTTAATTGAAATTCTATTAGTTATTGTTTAATATTTTTCTTTTTTATTTCAGAGTAGGAAAAACATCTTTAATGAATCAATATGTCAATAAAAAGTTCAGTAATCAATACAAGGCTACAATAGGTGCAGATTTCTTAACAAAAGAAGTTACAGTTGATGACAGATTAGTCACAATGCAGGTAATGATAAATATTAATAATAGATAGTCTTTGACTTATGACAGAATTTGGCTTCAAAAATTTCAAACCTTACTGTCAAAGTCAGAAATGCCCAAAATTTATGAATTTCTCACTACTAATGTTTACTAGGATACTATATATTATCTTAAAGAACACACAACTATAAGAATCAGACACAAAAAAGGAAGCTTTCCATATATCAGAACATTGAGTGAGGAAATCAGATCCAAGTTAATTGCATTAACCAATAGCAGAATTTATTGACATTGTCATCATAAATATGAGTTGTTGTAAGTTGAGGACTGCCTATATAAGCTTTATAATGAAAACTTTTGATATGAGAATATAAATGTATACACTAGATTCCAGTTAATTGGGACTCATTGGAGCTAGAATAGTTTGGTCTAATTGGACTAAAGTGATAAAAAATAATTAAGTGGCTATCCAATTATGCAAAGATAACATAAAGTTAAAAAGTTTATACAACAAAAGATAAACTGCAATTTACTGAGCAACAAAATTATTGTAAATGAATTCTGGAAAAAAATGATTCAGAGAAATATTTATACTCAAAATGATTCACTTTAATGTATGTCTACTATGGCCAAATTGTAGTTTATTAGGCACAAATTAGTCTTAATTAACTATACCTTATTTATTTGAGGTTTAATAGAAACAAAGTTAAACAATTAAACCTTTAATAAATAAGCATTTTTAACAGTAAGAAATTTTAATTTTATTAAAAGTTTCTTACTGTTAAAAGTATTTATTTATTGAAAGTTTAATTATTACACAAATTACTCTTTGATATATTACACAGAGATATGAATGCCTTCAATGTAACTCTGTCATGAATAGTTAGTACTTACTATGAAGCAGTACATATTTTTAATATAAAAAATAAATTTTTTAATTTATTCATTTATTGTTAAAAGTAGTATACATCTATACAAAATAAATGTATGTGAAATATACTTTGGTCCCAGAATAAATGTTCCACTCTTAATATCTTGGCTTATACTTTAACAAAAAAAGTTCATTGAGACTTATCTTGAAGCTTCTCACTTTGTACTATATCACAGTGGAATCTAATTGAATTGAAAATCCATCTCAATTTGTGAAAAAATTTAAAACATATTTTCTCACTTCAAATGATACTAAAGCATTTTTGCACATCACTAAAGGAAACTAGATCAGTAAGGCTTATTAATTGCTTTACTGCAGGCATTCATTACCTGGGAAATTGTGATCAAACATAGTTCACCTTGTGACATGTGGTATTGGTTGTAGTGAGACAATAAATCATCTGAGGTCCAATTAGAGCAAAGTAAAGAATATTATAGCTGTTTATGTATGAGAGGAGAGGATTTTTTTTATATGAATTCAAAAATTTATAAAAAATTTAAATGAAAATAATTGAAATGATGGAAAAACATGTCAATAAATATAAATTATTAATTATAATTACAATATTTCAATAAATTTGATATTTTTGAACTAATTATAATATAACTTCATTAATTAAAATTTGCATTAAATATCATTTTTTTATAATTTTTTTTTCCCAAAATATAGTTTGATTTTCTTCATTAATGATTTTATTCAGAGGACCTGCCATTATCCAAAAATAACAATTATTTCATTGGATGACTAAATCTTCACATAGAACAATCATGTTTTTGTTGCTCTCATATACAGAATGAAAAGTGTGAAAAAATAAAATTTGAAAGAATGAGAACAAAAAATGTAAAAAATTGTAAAACTGTTCAAAAGATTTTGATGGAAATTAAGCAAGATATGATAATTTTTTGCATGTTAAGCTTAAACACAAATAGCTGACTTGAAAATTCCAGTAGATTTTTTTATTGTCAGTACAGAAAAGTGTTAAGGCCAATTCATAGTTCATCAGAATGGAAAAGGAAAGGAATGCCAAAATTGTCTTCTGTGTGGTATTTCTCGTATTCATTTTGATGTAGTTCCATTCCTTCTATCTTAATCGGAAAAGTTAACAGCACTTCTATTTTTCCTTTGTTCCCCATAAGTCAACATGTATATTAGCCAATTCGATACGACATCCTAAATTATAACAAATACTATTACTTTGGCCAAGATTATTTGAAATTATATTGCAATTTCTTATAATAAAACTTAATAATAAATTGAAATATCAAAAAGGAATTTCAGGATGACTAGTTCTGATCTTTTGTATAAGTTTAAAGTAGTTTCCAAACATTTTTCTCTCCGAATTTATTAAACAAATATAATTTATGTTTTTCTTCACTAAATTTTTATCATATGTGGCTGAAGACTGCTTCTATTGATAGATGATAGCCACCATATTTCAAACAAGAGTTGACAAAGAGCATCTGCATTCTTTCTTCATTCTGTTTAACTATGAACAGCTAGATATTCAAAAGAAAAGCAACGGAACATGTCCCTTTCCTTTTGCTTTTCCATTTCGGCAAACTATGAACCAGCCTTTAAGATTTGCCCCAAATAACTCTCTTAATTATCTGATAGCCCAATTGACTAGAATCTATGGTCTTGTTAATGATGGAAGAACTGTAGTAAGTTCCATTTCCTTTGTTTGAATGCTGCTGTTTTTGGTTTTATTTATATATATCATATATAATTAAAATTCAATATATTGTGTTCATATTTTTATTTAAAATATAACTTATTTAAATAGAATAATAAAATCAATAAAAACATTTAAAAAAAAAAATTTTATTATTTTAATATGAAATGAAATGTTTGAATAAAAGTAGAGTCTAATTAGAATAGGATGGCTTCTTAATGTGTAAAAATATCATGAAGTTATAAGAATTAAGTGAAGACTAATGAACTTTCAATTCTTACCTTTAGTTTCCTATGACTATAGAAAAATTTGTCATTTTTCTGGTCAGATTAAATTAAAATTTTCTTCTAAATGGTTTCCATAATAGCCCTGAATTCTATGAATTATTCTTGTTTCAACTATTTTAATTAATACCTATTTCTGTTGTCTGCTAACTGATTAGTCATTCTATTTTAATCAGACTTTGTTAATGCTAAACAAAATAAAACAGGAAGAACTACCAATATTTGTCTTTGTTATTAATTTAAAAACTATCAGTCAGACAATAACTTTAAAAGTCTGCCATTTTATTTTTTTGACACATTAAATATTTGATAGATCAATAATATATTTTTTGCAGTATTATTCAAGTTATCAAAAATTGTAAAATGTGTTTTTAAATTGTAATTGATGTAAAAGGCTTTTATGCTGAAAAAATATCATATATTAATAACCATTTTGTAGATAATATGCATTATAAAATTTCTGTTATTTATTAAATGTTAAAGTAATGTATAAATAACATGTTATTTTATATATATTTTTTTTTAATAATGCAAAAAGTTTTCTTAATGGTTCAGTTACCTTTTACAAAAGCATTATTTGCAATCAAACGTACAGTATGTTGACAAGACAGTCAATATATGATAATTTATAAGTATTTTAAGCTATTTAGATGTATTTATCTCATGCATAACTCATATGGAACACAAGCAGTTGCATAATACCAAAGAGTGCACAGTGTGGATTAATAGACTGTTATGTGATATGGCATTTAGAACACTCAATGTGAAACTGGATTCAGTTTAGATTGCTAGACTCTCATCATTAGAAAATACTGTACCTGATAATTTGTGTGCATATACACTAACTTGAGAAAAAAAAAATTATATTATTTATCATTTACTGCCAAAAATAATAATTTATATAAATATTTAATTGCAGATATGGGATACAGCTGGCCAAGAAAGATTTCAGTCATTGGGGGTGGCTTTTTACAGAGGAGCAGATTGCTGTGTATTGGTTTTTGATGTTTCAACACAGAATACGTTTAAATCTCTTGATTCATGGAGAGATGAATTTCTAATTCAAGCTTCACCTAGAGATCCTGAAAATTTCCCATTTGTTGTCATCGGTAACAAAATAGATCTTGAAAACAGAACAGTAAGTTTTTTAAGCATATTGATTGTGTACATAAATTTCATATATACATATAATGAAATTTCAATTATCCAACTTGTTAGTGGGTTAATAACATACTAAGAATGGCAACTAGCTTAGACTAAGCTATAATAATACCATACCTGATCAAATTAAACTATTAAAACAATTAATTAAATTACATGGCAGTTCGGCTCCAATTTTATATTTGGATATAGAGATTTGAAATCGTACACCTTCGTAATTTCTTCCAAGTGCGGATCAACTTCATATAATGCATAAATTCATATAAATTCTTATGATGAATTTAATGCCCTTTGTAATTATTTTTCATAAGGTCGGTGGTCATTCATAGCCTTCATAGCCATATGAAGGCTGTCACCTGGCTGATGATATTAGTTTGAAAAACTAATTATGGCTCAAGAATATATTTTAGATTTTCTAATGTGGCTGGAAGTAAACATAAAGTTTGGTTTCTTTGGTTGTATAACTTTGGTTTTAATTTTTTTTTACAATTGGTGTAATAGTTCTTAAATATTCTCTTAATTATTTCCTTTCTCCCAATAGTAATAAATCTAATTTGGTGATTGATTGAGCTGTTTTATTTTCATAGGTTTCAACCAAGAGGGCTCAAGGCTGGTGTCAAAGTAAAAATAATATTCCATATTTCGAGACGAGTGCAAAAGAAGCAGTAAATGTGGAACAAGCATTTCAGACCGTGGCCAAGAATGCTCTGGCTCAAGAGACTGAAGTGGAATTATACAACGATTTTCCGGACCAAATAAAATTATCCAACGAACAGAAGTCGAAATCCGAAGGATGTGCGTGTTAATTTTTTTCGGACTGACGCTATCTATTCTGATGATTCCCTTTATAAAACTATTCCGGTTGGAAAAATATATCAATCAGAAAGCGATAAAAAATATACTTTTATTTTAAATATTCCATTTAACAGCGCGATTAAACATTTGGTGCACGAGGAAAAACTTTAACCATGCAAATAATATATTGATCTGTGGAGGGTTTTTAGGTTTTAAAACCTATTTGCCTCTATTGATATTTTAGAATTTAGTTGTATATAACAATAATTAAACGTCGTTAAGATATACTGTATATGAAGTTTGAAAATTACTATTAAAATTTAAATTTATAAAAATATTTTATTTGCCCTTTGTAAAATCTTGTTTTTGGAGAGAATCTCTTCTCTTTCTCCCACTAATGCAACGAAATTTCGATTTCGAAATAATTTTCAACATAGCAGCGGGTAACTTTTATGTCCTTCTCATGCTGTATTTGTATTATTGTAGTGTTCTATTATAAATTGCTATTATATTCAACTTTTTGGAAACAAGTTTATGTATTCAATTTATCAAAAAAAAAAAAAAAAAATACTATGTATTTAAAATGTAAATAAAAATACAAATAAGGTTTATTTTCTTTAACAAGTGAATGTGGCGAAAATAATCCGTTTATTAAAATAGTGTTTTTTGATTAATCCGAATTAAACAAGACCTTGCTTTATTTATTAATATAAAATATGAGAGGTAAGAATTAAGATAGTTTTAATCGAAACAATAATAAAAAATTTGCCTTTTTAACACTAGATTTGTTTACTTCGGTATTACAGAAAAACTTCGATCTAACATTCTTTTTCTCCGGTTCCGGCAAAAAATAGGAGAAAATAACATTAAACTCGATCTAACGTTATCCTCTGTCTAACGTTCAAATTTTCTGGTCACTATATCACTAAACTCGTAAATAATTTTCGATGTAACGTTTGACAGAATTATGATTACGTCCCGTCCTCTCACACGTCGTCATAAGTTTCCC
>WUQG02037907.1:0-10775 GCA_011317285.2 Androctonus mauritanicus | reverse complement strand
GACTTTCCAAAAATGACCATATAAGTGGGGTGACCTTATAAGAGAGTGACCATATAACGAGGTCTGACTGTATCTAGCAATATTTGTTAAAGATTGTATAAGATTGACATGTGTAGGTGGTGATGTAATATTGCATCATCTGTTACTTTCAGCTATATTGGCATGCTCTTCAAGCATTGCAATCATTCTTTACTTGTGTCAGGATAGTGACCAAACAAAAAGATATTTATTAATAGTTTTGCTATAACTATTAATAAATATCTTTTTGCTTATATTTCTAATTGTGATGTTAATCATTAATGTAATGTACCATTACAAAAAAAAAAGAAATTAGAAATATGAACTTTCCAGGTGATGCATTTTCTTTGAATACCAGTGTATATTAACCCCTATAACTTTTAAAGGGAAATTAAGGAAAAGATCATGTATATTATTCATTTTAATAATTGTCAAAAAATGCCATATATAAATAGGCATTAATGAAAAATATAGGTGTCAGTTATTTATTAATTTGAAAATTACATATTTATATATCATATATGTAATTTTCATGAACAAGTTAGTTCCTGAAATTTACAAGTTAATTCATTCCTAATATATACTTTTAAACCAGGAATTTCTTTCCCATAGTCATAATGGTAAATATTCATTGCATTCTCAATAATGAAATTTTGTCATAGTAATGTTAAACAAAGGTCAATAAGCAATAATTTATTTATCTAAAGAAATGGAAATATCAAAATTTAATTAATTAATTTAATCAAAATTTGGCCTTTAAAATCAAGCAAATTATAATAATAATGAAATTATTTGCTATATATATAAATGTTAAAAAATATTTATTCTTCATCATCATTGCTAAATGAATAGATGAGCTTTTATTCGGATGTATTAGCCACGGTTCAAGAGTGAAAGTTATTTGCTTAATGTTCTGATGAAACCATGACCCGAAGGTGTGCTACTTCTTCCCAGTCTGTCATTTTGATTTTTTCCATTCCATAATAGATCATGAAGTTCCTATTATGAAATGGGAAAAATCCATTAATACTAAATTGTATACTACTAAAAAAAGCCACATATATAGTTTGAAATGCCATATTTATGAATATGGCATTTATTTATTTCAATTATTATTCATATTTTCAATTAATTACAGATTTTGTTGATATTTGATAACTAAAAAAAATCATTAATCAAGAAGCTTGTAACATTTAAAATTTAAAGCTTTATTATATATAATACTAATCAAAATTTAATAAATAGGATGAAGAAATGTCAATATTACAATTACAAATTGAAGAACAAAAAAAGAAATTCAGTTTGCTAGAAACCGAATTAAAGAAGTATGAGGTAATTAAAATTAAGATAAAAGAGTTATTTTATTTTTAACTCATATGATTATTTATATAATTAATACAATAGTTAATAATTTATGTAAGTAGAAATTTTTATTGATTTTGATCAAATGAAAAATAATTGCAATAAACATATTTATATTTTTGAACAATTTAAGAAAACTGATATCACATTCTTTTAGTTTATTGTATATTTTTTACATTTGAATAAAGTGTAATTAAATAAAAAATAAATTTTAATAAATTTTTCAAAAAATTTGTTATAAAATGGTTAAACCTTAAAAATTTCTGTTCCTCTATGTAAATATAAAGTTACTAAATTAAAAAAGAGTATGATTGCTTTATTATTTTATAGTATTTAAAAAATAAATTAATATTAGAAACTATTTTCTCTATTATGGTAAATTTATTTACTTATTTATTGAAACTTAAGTAAAATAGATGATAAAATCAAAGGCTATGTAATTGATATTTAATAATAATTTTTTTAATTGCTAATTCATTACATTGAAAGTTTCATAAGTATTTAATAAACAGTTTTATGCTTCTATTTAAAATACTAACTGCTATTATAATTTTGTTTGTTTTCACATTTTTTAATGTTTTTTGCATAATTATTAATTTTTCATAAATTTAATAATTTGATTTCCTTTCATTGAATTATTACATAATTTTTTAGATATAGTCAATCTGTTGGATACTCTGAGTAACTGAATTTTTGAATTAAAATATTAGATAAAGAATATATTGTTGATATATCAATACAGAAAATCTTTTTTATTTACAAGATTATATTCTTGGGAAAATACAGTAAATACCGAATTTGAAATTACTGAACTTAAATTGTATATGGTCGAGTGTTTATCCACAGATAAGATTAAGATCTTTAACAGATAAGCAGTTAGGGTTTTAAATCCTCAATTTTATTCAAAATTTATTACTATTTGTTAATATAAATCTTCTGAATATATAAAATTTTATTTGCCAACAAATATCTTTTCTTAAATGCAAAAAAATTATTATTCTATAACTTTCTAATTTTTGATGAATTTTTTAATGTAATTCAAATACATTAATTTTAATAAAGATTCACCTTCTTATCAAAATTATGCAAACAGACAGGTATCATATTTCAGACAAGTGCAGTTGTTTTGATTTAGGAAAAGATTAATATCTTTTCCTAAATCAAAACAACTGCACTTTCTATTCTGTTTACTAGTGGAAGAGGAGATATCATTAATTGGAATAATCTGAGGTCATTTGCTAGTGATGAGTGAATAGGTGGGTAAGAAACAAGAGCAATTAGCAGAACCTTGGAAAATCAGGAAATATGATATTTCAATTTGAATGTCTTTCAAACTGCATTATTATATTAAATTTTACTTTATATTCTAATTTTATCACATTGATAAGTATATCTGCTTGTTTATAATGTAACATTTTCCATCCAAGAAGTAATTTTTATTTTTTATAGTTTTTTTTTTTTAGTTGGATGTATAATTTGCAAATTATGATGATAAATTCTGTGTTTATAATTAATGATAACAAAATAATTTGTTTTTAATTCTTATAGAGAAAAATTGAATGTACAGTTATTAATATATATTGTGATAATGGAATCAAGATTTATGACATGCATGAATTTCATTTCCAGTTTTACAGGATGCTCATTAACCAGGAAAAGAAGGAACTTTATGTGAATTTGCCCACTGGGGAAAAACCAGAAATTATGTGTGAATTTTTACTTAGATCAGGAAAATTAAAAAATATACTAATTTGTATCATGATTTGAAATTTAATAAGTGAAATTGATGATCCTTCCACAAGATGCTTCTTAGGCAGGACTATTTTATATAGTGATTACAGTTATCATGATGATACATATAGAATAAAATACAGTATTGGAATAAGTAAATACTAGGAAATATACTTCTTGTTAAATTGAGTGCGAGATACATATTCATAAATACAGTAATGGTTATACGAGTCCAAAATAAGTTGTAAGTTCAAAGTAATTTAATTAAGATAAACAGAAATTTCGGATTTCTTAAATTTCGAAATGAGGAGTTTTCATAAAATATGTTGGATTCTACAATTGAATTTTTGAGAGTTTACTATATATGCTAATTAGATTCAAAAATGAAATTGATCAGTTATGTAAAAAATAGTTTAGAAGCAACATAAGCACTACTAGCAAGTATCCTAGTACGTTTATTAGTGTATAATGTTTTTGGACTCTTAAACTCTGGTCCCTCTTCAGTACATCTAGAACTTTACATGAAGATTCGAATACATTACAATTTTATAAGTTACTATTCTCAACATTCTTTAAATATTTAGAAGGTTTTCAAATATTTAAATTTTAAATTTTTTTACTCCTTATAGAACAGAAAACATTAATTACATAAATACGTTTAAATCATTATAAAACATATACATCATGGAGAAACAAACTTCTAAGACATCAAATAAATAAAATATAACACTTATAAAATTATAGCTAGATAAACACATAACCAATATCAACATAACAACTGTCACACCTTTAGTCCATTTGTGCACTACCTAGTATTACTCATAGCTATCAAATTCAAGTCCATATTAATTATGTATCATTGTAGCTCATCTGGGTGCTATCTTCATTCTTTACAACTTATCCTTCATATATTTCCTCTTATGTATTCCACGTATAATGTTGGTTCCTATGGGTACTATCATTACTGTTCATAATACATGGACTGCACACCACTTTCATGACATTGGCAAGACTAGCAGATCATTACTATTAATAATACTTTTATTGGCCCTCATTCTTTCAATCTCAATACTCTCAATCGAATTAATCCATCTTAACAATCTCAATCTAGAAATGGGAGAGGGGGCTTATTGTCTTAACGACTTTAACCTGATCCCATCTTAAGTCTGCATTATTTTCATATACTTTGAGAGCTAGTACTGTGTTAATTCTCCTAGCCCTGATATCTTCTTTATGTTCCTTTAATCTCGTGTTCAGCCCTCTCTTTGTACTGCCTTAAGGGTTCGAAAACGTTATACACTAATAAATGTACTAGGATACTTGCTAGTAGTGCTTATGTTACTTCTAAACTGTTGAATTAAAAGTGAGTGATTTATATATATATGCATTTATGTAAAAAATAAACAAAACTTTTGTCAAAAATTTATAAAATCTTATATTTTATAAGTGTATTTCTTATAAATGTTATCAAATTTTGATATAAAATTTAATTATTAAATAAAAAAAATTGATTATAAAAAAAGATGATAAAACCTATTTGTCAAAAATTGATTAATTCTATGACTTAAAAAGTCTATTTACTATTGAATAAATTTTTATATGAAAAAAATTATTATATAGTTTACATATAAATATTCATTGTTATCATTTTATTTTTTAGTGACTGACTAAATTTAATAATTGTAAATAATAATAGTTGTTTATCCAAACTCTCAGAGATATTTTAATAAATAGTACAATGATTATAGTGTTTTACTAAGAAAATTTTGATAAATTATAATTCATACCGAATATTTAAAAAAATAAAATATTATAATTAAAAAATAAAATATTATAATTAGAATTATTATAATTGATTAATTATAACATTTTCTAAGAACATTATGAAATCTTTAATATAACAGTAGTTAGAATAGTTTGAATATTAAAATTTGTCCAGATTAATTTCAATTATTTTGTTCTCAGGAAATGAAAAGAGAATTGGAAGTACAGTTACAACAAAGGTAATATTTATAATTCAGTCTCTAAAATTATTATTGTCACCATATTTATTTGAATATATTCATGTATAAGCTAACCTTCCACTTCATTCCTAAAAATGATAAAAATTGAAACCTATATATAGATATTCCAAATTTCAACAATTTTGGTACAATATGAAATTTATTAAAATAGATAACTTTTTTATAATTTTAAAAACTCAAAATCTACACCAGTTTTAATAATGCTATGAACTCAAAATCTAATTCACTATTAGAATAACTGTTGACACTTAGCACAAAATTTCAAATTTACTATGTCAAAATATCGCATTGCAATATGATATTATGATATTTTGATGAGAGCAAGACATGATCATGTTGCATTGTATCCAGTCATATTTTCCAGCAGCTAGTAGTGTGCATTCTTACTGAATGTAATTTTCCACAAACAAGTATTTTTGCTGATTAGTACATGCCCGGCATTTAACTGAGAAACTGCACCAGTTTTGATATTTGTGATTCTTTAGTAAAATTTTTAATATATACTAGGGGGTTTTGCTCCCTGGCTACCTAATATGACCCAACTTCCATTTTGGTTGCTCTACCTTGCTTGGCATTTAGCATCTTAATTTCATAGCTTTAATTATAGCAAACATAGAAAAAGAATAATAAAATATAATTAAAGTAAACTTTCCAAATTATTTACGAAACTTCTTTCCAAACAACATTCTTGATCATTTTTTCTTGCAGTGAGTTTTAATACCTTCCTTTGATCAATATCTTTATAATGATGCATATAATTATCCATGAATGAATATTAATGCTCTGTCCCTGTGATTTATTGATTGTAATCACAAAAACTAAAACTATTGGAAACTTTAACCACATGAGATAATTAACCAAAAATAAGCCAATGGCTTATTTTTGGTTAATTATCTCATGTGGTTAAAGAAGAAAAGAAGTTAAGCAGTTCGTTCATCCATTTAAAATGAGTATTGAAAACTTTTCTAACATGATCAGTAGTCATAATTATTTTACCAGCAATTGAATGTTTATATAATTTAATAATCTAAATATGATTTAAAAATTTTATTATGTAAAAGTTAAAATTATTAAAATTTAACCAAGATATTCATTGCTCAATATTTGTTCTTTTAATATATGCTTTTTTTCCTGAATTCTTTCTGATGTTCAGTAGCAGGTTTTGTTGTTTTGAACATCATCATATCTAACAATAAAAAAAATATTGATAGATGGCATCATGAAAATAAAACATGTTTAAAATTTAAAACTATAAAAAACATTTTTGTCACACATTTCAGATTATATCATCACTCATTTCATTTTATAGAGATATTAGTAGATGGTATTATGAAACACATTTCCATGAAACAATTGAACTAAGTATTTTATATTTATAAAGTAGATTATCAATTGATTTAGACTAATTTCATCACAACAAAGAGTTTAATAGTTTTGTGTTGTGATGAAATCAATTGATCATCTACTTTGATAATCTGATTTTTTAACAGTATAATTTTATTGAAATATTTATTTGGCAGAAAACTTCAAAGAAATAATAAACATTTTCATTATTTCCAAATTTGAACAAAAATATTATAATGCGAATTAAATAACAGATAATTAGAAACAAAATGTATAGAGAAAATTCTACTGCAAATGACAGGAGTAGAAAGCTAGCCAACACAAACATGATTGCCAAAGTAGAAATCTGATATCAAATATCAGCTGCAAAATAATTATCTTGTATTTACAAAATGATTAGATTTATTAGGATCACAAAACTTATTTGATTTTATACTGAGTATTTCAAAAATATTTATACAAACTTTGAGATTGAATTGTCTCTACCTAAACAAGAAAAAAGTTCCTATTAATATATGTTTAAAAATTCCTGGTTTTTGAATATATTGAACAATTATATTTAATAACAAAACACAGACTGTATCATATTTTACTTCAAACTGACACAAGACATTTACAGTTAGACATTAGCAACACAATAAATCTCAAAATATCCTCTACCTGCTTCAATGCACATAACTTATGATAAAATTTGAAAGAATGTGATAATCTATGATTCTATGTTTCTATGCATGCATTAAAGTAAAATATAAATATTTTTTTTTTATTGCTAAATGTAATCTTTAAATATAAATCTAAAGTCAAAAACTTTTGGACATACCTTTATATGAAGGTTTTTCTTGTTTAAGTGAAAATTCAATCTCAAAGTTTTTACAAGTATTTCTGAAACACACTATATATCATTAATTGCTAAAATTGCTTATAATAAAATAGATTAACTAATGCTATACAATGAAAAGGTTGCCATATTTATTCATAAAAAATTGTTCTACATATTTTTGATCTTATTTATGAAATGCTTGATAAATTAATATTTTTATATATTCAAATATGAACATTTTATCTGCATACTTTTAGCAATAGAATTGAGAAGAAAAAGATATTTATTAAGAATAGATATGGCAGATCCTGTGGCAAATGAAGTATTATAAGTATGAAATGATACAATTCAAACTATCTTAAATATATTTAATCTTACTTATGTAGTACTTCATTGAGATATAAACAAAAATATTAATTTACGAACAGTCATAAACATTCCTGTATTTTTAATAGTAGAATCTATAAAATAATAATCTTTGCTAGAAATATGGCAAATAGCTATACTTGTATGAAATTGCAAAGGGGATATGCTTCAATTGAGTTGATGAATCTTTAATTGCATGAAAAATTTTTTATTTTTAACAGACTCACATATAAGCTAATCTCCTTTATAAAATCTTTCTCTTTACAAAATTTCATTACTTATACATCAGAATATATGGTAAGTTAAAGTTTTTCCAAAATTACTCGATTATAAAAATATTTTGATTTTATTGCTATTTGAGATCTCTGGTATGCTTTAAACATTATTGAAATTATAAATTGTAATTTAATAACAATCTATAGTGTTACAAAAAAAAGTGAAAAAAAAAGATGCTGGTAACAAGATTGAGAATGAACTTGTAACTCAATAAATAAAAATTGTGAATTTCTATAATGATGATAATGATATGATTTTAACTGTAATCTACTAATGAACATCTGTTGCTGCTTATTATGCAATTTATTGTGCCAATATTCAACTTAATAAATTATAGAATTTACTGATTAAATAAATCAGCAGAAGAAATTTGGGAAATTAATCTTTTAAAGCTTACTAATAAATGTTTTTTTTAAAAAAATAAAATATATAAAAAAAAATGTACATATGAGATTGAAAAGATAAAGTAATTAAAAATTTTATATCATAAATTTATATTTAAATACGCCAAGAAAATAAGCATTTTTATAAAGATGATAATTTTAATTTGTAGATATTTTCATTCTAAGAATAATTTATATTTGAATGCAACATACTTCAAATATGAATAGAGCTTACAATACCAAGATATTGAAATCCTAGTAATTTTTTTTCTACTGATATTGATATAAAATATGTTATTTTTTGTATTAATTTAAATAATAATTTTTACAATTTATTCAAATAAAGATTATAAAATTGTTGACAATAGGAAGAAATTTAGATACTAAACAAACATGATTATTGAAAAACTAAATTATACTATAGGTTATACTTGATTTAACCTAAGAAATTCAAACAATAATATATGCAAAATTTGGATTAAGACAATGATCTTATGTACCGTCAATTATTCAATAATAATAAGTATACTGTATATTTGGCTGCATCTTTCATATTTACAAAGATTAATTCATAAATACAAAAATTCAGCTTAAATCTATCAAAAGTATCATATCAAGTGACATAACTCTAATGACTATTGCACTTTTCAAAGACCTTCTTGACAGGACATTAAAATTATTAATAAATTCATATGAGAATTAACAAATAACTATTTTGATTTTGATGTTCAAAAAATCACAACACATCACAAATTTGTACATATCCCTCTACTCAAATGTTTCTCAAAATGTGGTTTGTGGAACCCAGAGTTCAGAAAACATATTTATTGTGTCCTTGAACTTCCTATAAAGTACAAAAAAAAATCACTTCAATTATAATCTTAAATAAAAAAAATGAATAAATCATAATCATAACTGCATGAAAAATATATGTCAGATTCTAATCTAATCTTTAAATTATATCTCTGTAATTAGTAAGTAAATATGTAAAATTAATTAAAATAAATATTCATCAGAAATTAGGTGTATTTAAAAATTAAAAATATGCTAAAAAATAATCCAATAAATTCTGTTTATTATATCATATAATAATTTTTCATTTCAGTACCAGAATTGATTTTTAATTAAAGTAGAATTAATCAGTAATTCCAACTAAAAAATATAAATGTCACAAGAGAAAAATTGAATGATTATTAATTAATAACATATTTATTTCTGAACAGAGCAGCTGCTGATGATGTAACAGTATTGAGACAAGAATTGGTTTCTGTTCAGAAGTTGATGGACAAGAATATTTTAGAAAAAGAAGCTGAAAAAGAATCTCTTCAAAAAGATTATTGTATCTTACAAGAAAAAATTACTTCGTAAGTGATCTCTTTTTAATAACAATTGCTTTTAAGCAGCAAACACAATGAGATAAAAAAAAAGTTATTTAATATTTCTATATCTTATTAGAACATCTTGGATTATGCTTGTTATTTTTGGTTTTAATCATAATGAATTTATAAAAGTAAATATTAGTTAGTTAACTATATAATTATATAAGTGATGACAAAATTACATTAATAATTAGTGTTAATTTTCATAATACAATCTATAAAAACAGTTTTTTTTTTTTTTAAAGAAAGTTCATGATAAATAGGTTGGCAGACAATATAGAATCATTATATAGATTTCCATCTGCACAGACAACATAGTAAAGCAATCTTTTACTACCTGAAGGATGTAGTTCAGTTCCAGATCCCATAGGCTCATAAAAGCTTCATAAGATATTGCTCTAAAAGACTACAAGCCCTGCTTCATGAAGAAGATACTGCAGGGATCATTCTACAAGATGTAGCTCAGTTTTAATCATAGCCAATACAAGACAGGATTTAGTCCACTTCCTCCTGATCCATTAAATGAAAGAGGCCTACCAGATTGAAGATCTTTCTGGCCTCAGTCTCTTATGCATAGTGTTGCTATTACAATTGGAAATAGCTGATAAAGACACATCAAGCAATGCACACAACTGGTCCTGAAGAATCAGAAAAAACAACTCACAAAGAAAGCAAAGTTCAATAATGATAAGTCTTTCCACCACAGGAGAAACCTCGGTAGATCAACTTGCCTATGACAAAATCAGCTGCTGGCTGAGTGTAGCTATATACAACTTCCTTACTCACATTCACAGCTTTAACAATACATAAGTCTCAAAAGGATATTGCTCCTAGTGGTGAGGAGAGCACAAAAGGCACATACCTTCTCCATTGTCTCCTGATCATGGACAGTTGTCCATGATCAGGAGACAATGGAGGTTGTAGAAGGGCAAGAGATCTCTCTACTTTCTTATTCCATTTCAGCTTATATGCAACCCAAAGACTGCCTCAGGCCACCGTGGGGATGATATCAACTGATGCCATGCAATGGCCAGGCTATAATGCCTTGTCATAGCTGAATATCACTTGGGGC
>WUQG02037896.1:0-10776 GCA_011317285.2 Androctonus mauritanicus | reverse complement strand
TGCTCTGACATTGTCTAGCAACCAAGCTTTTGTTTAACAGTTGAAATATATACTATATTAACCTTATTTTAAAAAATATTTCGAAGATTGAATTCAATGGTATTATTATTATTTTTTATTTTCACTTGCCAAATCGATTAACTCTCTCAGTCACACAAAAATTGAAATAAAAATAACTATTACTCCAAGAATATTCTGTCTTAAACATTTTATATGTCATTAGATAAAAACTACACCTATAATAATACATTCTACAATGTTTATTTGAATTTATATTTTAAAGAGAGTTTTAAAATACAATGTATATTTATCATTTTTCTCTACTTTTTGTTTTGCGGAGTTAATTGATTTGGCAAGCGAATGGCTCAATTATTTAAAATTTGATAAAGTGCTAAAATAAAAATCTGAAATCAGATAGATATTAAAGTATTTAAGGATGAACAATTTTATTAAATATTTTTTGTGTAAATATTATTAGAAATTTAAAATTTTGTTTACACATGTCATAGAGCAGTGTTAAACTAATGACTGTCAATGTTGTGAAAAGATGCGCTGTTTTTAAAGGTGATTAATTACTAAGTTATATTATGCAAATATTTTCATTGCAAGACTGATATAGTATATAATGCCAGAATAAAAATTTTTTTTATTGCTTTTAAATATATTCCAAAATGTTTTGAGTGCATCAAAAATAACATTTCTGGAAAATTCTAATTTTTTTCAAATTTTATTAAAAATTGTTAATATCAATATTTTATAAGTAATATTACCAAAAATACAAGCACTTTTAGCAGTTAAGATTAATTTATTTAGGAATAACTAATGCTTTCAGCTATCTGTCTATGAGCTTTTCTTAAGGAAGGAACAAGAAAGTGAACAGTGTACATTATTTAGCTCCCATTTTCTATATCTATTCTTAGGTCTATAAGACAAGTGTGTACAGGAAGATGATGTATGAACGGGTTCTAATACCATATTGGTCGCAAGATCCAATCTTCTATAAGAAGTGTGTTTAGATATTTTTTAGAAACACTTGCATATATTGCACAGAATTAAAAGATAGGAAACAAGAACCGGCTTATATTATGAGTTTAAGGCATATAACCATGGTTATAAAAGATTCTTTTTACAAGATATACTTAAATCAGTAAAGAATATGAACACAAGTCAGCCAGAGATCTCCAATGCCAGAACACAACATGATGATTTCTTACCTGTGCTATGTAATCTACAGAACTTTAATATGATAAACAGGATAGTGAAAAAATGAAAGAGAAAGTTAGCAGTAAAGAGAGGGCCAACTTTATATAACGTCTTATGAAATGATAAAGATCCCTTAACCTGGCAATGGTGTTGGGTTTCATTCAAGCTGTAAGTCCCAGTTTTTATTAAAAAAATTTTTGATATTTTTTAATCTACATCTCCTGATTGAATTAAAGTTTTTATTTCTGACAAGTCTCTACTTTATAATGCAAAAAAAATCATTTTTCTATGTTGTTGTTTTTTAATAAATTATTATATAATCTGTTAATTCCTTATCAAAATTATGTAAACAAACAAAGAGATCGTATTTCAGACAGCCCTAAATCTTTTCCAGGCATCAAAATAAACACAGTTCCTGTTTCATTTGTAAACAGAAGGGTAGCTTTTGTAAGCTGAGGTAGTCAAAGATCATTTTGGTGGTAATGCATCAGTGGGAGGGACTTGCGAACAAGGCAATAATAAAATATGACCTCCAGAAGCATTCTCCAATTTTGATGGCTATTAATTGTACATTATTTAAATTTAATCTCATATTCTAATTTTTTCATGTTCTCTGATATGTTTATATACATATTTTGTAAAAATTTCCAACCAAAAAGAAATTTGTTTTATGATTTTTTTTATCGGATGTATAATATGCAAATTATGAAGATAAACAAATTCAAAAATTCATTTTTTCATTATTGTTATGATGACAAAATTTAATTTGTGTTTTTTCTTAAAGAAAAAGGTTAAGGTATATTAAATACTATATATTTTGATACTGGAGTCAGAATTTATAATGTGAAGGTATATCATTATCAACTAGAACTAAATAATGATTTCTTTAAGTATTATTTATTAATTTATTTTCTAATATTCACTTTTTAATTGTATAATTAAACATTAAACAATTTATATTAGAAATTTTATGAAATCTTTAATAAATTTATTATTATAATTAAAAGAAAGATATAGCCACATGCAGTAATGTTAAATCATTATTCAAAATTTAATAGAGAATTTTAAATAAAAATCTGGAGTCAGATAAATAATATATTAAATTACATAAAAATAAGGAAGTTATATTTATTCAGAAAAACTTTCATCTCATCATAAATTTAATAGTTTGTTCACATGCGTCAAAATACAACACTAATCAAGCAACAGCCACGCCACAAAATGGCAAACTATTTTTAGAAATTATTAATTATGGTAATTTACATAATTGGCATCAAGACAGATTTTTTTGAAGAGATTGTCAGTCCATATATTTTTTTAATAGCTGATTTTAATGCTTTGCAACATGTAATGAATGCATTGGGAAGAACTTATCAATTTAGGAAAATTCTTTAAGTTTTTTAAATTTTTCAAAGAAAAATTTCAATAAAAACTCCCAAGAATGGTAGTGTGCAGACTCATAGCCTAATGAAATCACTGCCAGGATAATTATTAACAGTACTGTATCTTCAATGAACATTTATCATCATGTACCATTTTCATCATTCATATTTATTGTGTGAATTCACATTAGCAATATCAATATAATTATGGAACTATTAGTCATATTATTTGCTTAGCTTTTATATCATGGTTCAGTAATGTCAATGAAGGATTTCCATTCAAAGGAGTAATTTAGAGAATTTGCTCCTCAATCAATTTTGATGAAACTTGATCTACATGTTCAAAACAATGAATAGAAATAGTTATCCATTATGATTTTCCATAAAATCAATAGATATATTACAATTGGAAATTGTTAAAATTTTTTATGGATTATTAAACAATAATAGATATTCATTTTATAATGGAATTTGGAATAATAAAAGTAAACTTGATATTGTGCAGTTAATATTAACAATTTTCTATTTGTAAGGTAGTAATTCAGGACTTAAAAAATAGTATTTTGAAATTTTTTGAAGATTTCATAATATTGTCTTTAGGGCTTCTATCTAATATTATTATTAATTATTATATAATAGCAGAAAAAAAAGCTAAAATATTAAATAAATCATTGTTGTCAAATATTATATGTAATTTATCATATTAATCTATCAATCTTATATTATATGTCACATATAATATTTCACTGTATTGCCTTCTAGGCAATACAGTGAAAACAGCAATGATTCACAATTTTCAAAAGTGTTCTTTATTTTGTAATGATTAAAATATAAGGATTAAAATATATGTTAACATTATCATCTTCATTTGTATAATCTAAATGTTGAATTTTATAAAAATCTATTAAATGTTTCTAAAAAGCAGGAATTGTCAAAAGCTATTTTGAATGTTTCCATAGTTATTATATAAAAATTTTAGAAAATTTAATGTTTGTTATTTTAATATAATTGAAGACAGCATCAAATCATGTGATGCCAAAGTTATTTTTAAATGGGAGATTATTATTACCAAATAGCATGAAAATAAATTAATTAGTTCAAAAGTTATTAGTGAATATGTAGAGAATATTTCAATCTTTTTTAAGAGCAGTATTTTAATTTCTATTGGTTGTTGATGCTATGGAAAACATCTTAACACACAATATGCCAAATTTCATTAACTAGTGTACATTAGTTTTGGTGTTATAAGTTTTTTGAAAGATTTAAATATTTTCAATTATAGTATGAGTTCCAGTAATTTTATGAGAAATTAATAACAGAAAACTATACTAAACTTAAACTTTACATTTCTGTAAAGTTTCATCCAAATCTTAGTTCTTTATAAATATGAGCAATATTCCTTTACTAGCACTTGTTCATTATTTGAAAATTACATGTATATAAATGGCTGAAGAATTTCTGGCTGAACAAAAATGGTAACCATCTACAAAGTGAAGTAATTTGATTATCACTATTATTTTTCTGAATTGTAAGTACAATGCAGGAAAACAATACTGACGATCAACTTATCCCCTTTTTTCTGTGTTGCAAATGCACAGCAGCTAGTGAATATATAAACATGTTTCAAAACTGCAAATAGAACAGTTGAGCTCTGTGGCTTCCTTTATTTTGAAAATGTTTTCATTTTAATTAATTTCATTTGTTCTATGTTTTTCTTCTAAATCCATAATATATAAAACAATTCTTTACATTTTTGTATATAATAATATATTGACAAGAAGGACAACAAATATTGAAAACATTTTCATTCTTTATATAATGTTTATATAAAATAACAATAAACAATTATTTATGCTTATACAACTGTTTTATAATATGTTTAATTTTAGTCATATACAAATAGATAATTCTTTATATTCTGATAAACATTATTAAAATAAAAAAATAACTTAATGGTTTGAAATATCTTTACAAAAAATGTGATTTAATTAAAAATTACTTTTGATTGTAAATATGCATGTGGTAAACTTAATTTATACTTAAAACTTACCTAGCTATTCCTTGATATTTTTTTGCAAACTGAACAATATTAATTCCAAATGGCATTGTACTTGTACCCAAAACATTAACTACTCGAAAATTTGTAAATTTCACTCTAAAGCCTAATTTTTGTAAAAGTCTTGCAAATCTTCTACCTGCTTTCTTAGCCATTTCATTACTAAACAAAACAGATTAAATTTTTTTATATTATAAAATTTACTAATAGAGTATTTCAAATTGAAAAATTCTCATATGTAACATTTTATAAAATTGCTTTACATTACTAATATATTCTAATGTATATTTCATAAAGTATATCAATAAAGAATTATTTCAATAATTTTATAAAATATTAAATATAAAAATACTTCTTTTTCATTAAATAATTCTCACATCTAATATGTTTTAAAATAATTATATTTAAAAATATTTAGAAGAATATGAAATTATAAGAATCCTCATCATATATTTTTATTTATATAGCAATTAAGAATATTAATTCATAAATCATTTATAGCATTCATATTTTTATTTATTTTTTATAAATATGATTTTTCTATAAATCCAATCAAATTAAATTATTAATGACTCCATAACATGCTTTGCATTCAAAGTAAAATTTATTAAATGTAGGAGCTTTCAACTAGCTCTTTTAACTAGTTTCTGATTTTTAAATGGAATTTAATCTTTATTCCTATTGTATTATTTCACGCTTATGAAAATTAATTGAGAAGAACTCAATTAATTTTTAATAATGAATTCGGAACATACTAAAACATGCATTATAAACAGATAAATCTCAAATATGAAATGCAATTATATTTGGCTATGAAAGCTTTCTTGCTAAATTGATCTGTAAAAGAAATATTGAATTGGAAAAGTATAATAGCTGAATAAGAAGAGATTTTAATAACAATAAAGAAAAAAATTGTACATAGAAAATTATCTTAAATTTTGCATATAGGATTAGGATTTTCTAAGGATGTTTGACTACAGCCACATTACTTTCTGTTAATGTTGCGAAATTTCAGAACTTCAAATCAAATCAAATATGAATTTTTAATAATAATCTCTCATAATAGTGATGTGATCATTCATATTGATATAGCAACTTTAATGTAATAGCTATTTTCATTTTTGATTAAAGATCTGGAATTACTATTTGATACTATGATATTATGCAATTTAATAATTTTATTCATTTCTCTCTTCTTTTTACAAATATTGTTAACTTTAATAATCAATAAATTTTTATTTATTTATTGCAAGATATTGAATGCCTTAATAGCAATAAATTTAATTGCAAGATAATCTTCTAATTCAATCAATTTCCTCACAATTCTTGTTCATGTGATAGACAACTTGCAATATTAACACTTTGAAGCCCAGAAATGCACAATTCCAACATGCCATTATGAATGTTTCATAAAAATCATTCCATTTTTCAAATAAATTTATTTTTTGTTAAAAATAAAGAGATTTTACATTGTATAACAAAATGATTATTATGCTATTCTTTGTAAATTTTTTGTTAATTATTAAAAAAATGCAATCAGCAATTAACTAATATGGAGTCATGAATTATTCTGGAATTTAAAATATTTTAAAAGATTTTATGTATTAATAATTTTTGTAATTTATTATTTCCTACTGATAAACAAATATTCAAAATATAGAAATTAAATGAAATTTTACTGATATATTTCATGATATTGAAATTTTATAGTTGCATTAGAAAAAATTAATCAAAAATCAAAATATTAATACAACATGGCAAAATTTATATTTATTATAGCTAAAAATCCATAAAACAAAGTCAGCGAGACTAATCCCATATTTTGTGCATAAAACTCAATACGTACAAATAGAATATTGTATAAAGTGTCAATTCTGTATGCTATACAAATTTGGATACTTCATACAATTGTTAACTCCACATGTCTACAAGATTGATCTTCAAATTGTTAAATTTTTTGGAAGATCTGCAAGAGAACTGTAATAACAGGCTATAATAAATGAAAATTAGTAAAGTATTATATATGATAATCTAATGTAGTAATGTAGTAAACATCATTGCTGAAAAACATATTTCAACTATTTTTTCAATAGGAATTAAACTTTAGGATTTGATAGATATGCTAATCTATATGATTGTCTGTTTACAGACTTTTTTATAAAGTATAGTAGTATAAAGCATAAGTTTTAATATAAAATATTTTATTTTATTTTTACAATTTAAATCTTTTTATAATGAAATTTATAGTACCATACAAATTATTTTATTATATTGAATAATGAAAAAACAAAATATCATAAAACTTGAACAGCTTTATCAATATGGTCATGTTTAATATTTTGAATTTTCTTCCTTTTAGATTCCAAAGCTTTCCATTTAATTTTGTCTTCAATTATTTTACAATCTTTTAAAATTGTGGATAATATTAAAGATCAATGTCATATTCTTTAGCAAGATCATTTGTGTATTTCCCAGTAGCTATGTATCCAATATCATAGCTATTGGGAATGTATTTTTCTTTCAATATAAATTATCATTATGAATGTATTTTTCTTTTAATATAAATTATCATATTTTGCTTCTTACATTCATTTTAATGGCTATGAAAACAATGAATATTATTCTTACAGTACTACCAAAATTCATAAAGATAACAAATTCAAGAAACTTGCAGATATACATAGAATGCTCATAGCATATATGTAACTAAACATCAGATAATACTGAACATTGTTCATCTAATTTTGTTGACTCAAATTCAGTGAATTGGATATTGTATAATATCTAGAGAAAGAATAAGTATACAGTAGTACCTTGCAAGTCGACATCCTGCAATTCGACAGTTGATTTCTGTGTTACATATGCATGCATGGAAGTGTGATTTCATTTATTATTTGCATGGTTATTTATCAATTCTTGTTGGGCTGCTTTGGTGTTTGTTCATGTTGTTTGTTTTAATTTTCAATTCTGCATTTTTCAGAAAGTAAAAATGTGCATATCCTTAGTTATTATTTTTTTAGTGAATTTTTTAGTTATTATTTTTTTTAGTGAAATGTAGAGATGGGTTCAAAGAGAAGTGAACAGAGAAATAATTCAGGAAAGAAGAACACTTGATTGAGCTTAGAGATGAAGAAAAAAATTGTAGATAAAGTGCAGAAAGATAAAACAATTACAGATGTAGCATCAACACTATAGCATTTTACGACAACTTGGCAATCTTTTTTCAACAGAGAGAGAAGATTGTACGTGCTAGAGTTCAAAAATGCTAGAGATTGTGAGTGCCAGAGTTCAGTTTCCTGGAGCAATAAAGGTTTCTGACAAAAATAGATCTTTAAATCAATGAAGAGATAGAAAAGCTGCTTCTCACCTATATTAGATAAAGATATATGAAGGGAGATTCAGTAACTCAGGCAACGATCTGTGAGAAGGCTAAATTATTTTTGAAGAATTGAAGAAGAAACTCCAGAATGTACCTCAGATCAAACTGAAGAATTTAAAGCAAATCAAGATTGGTTTCACAGATTCAATGGTAGAACAGGATAAAGAAGACTATTCCAACATCTAAGAGCTAATAAATTGTGTATTGTGTATAAAATAATGTATTTTATAATTTAGTGTGTTATACAATAGTAAAATATGTATAATAAAGAAAATAATATAGCATATCTTTCTCACCTTACCCATTAGGGGAGTGGGATGGTATCCAATAACAAATTAATCTATTTTCCAGTCTTATATGGGAAAAATTATCCCGCAATTTGACAGTTTCTCAACTTGACACTAGTTCGGTGATGGATTAATGTCAAACTGCAAGATATCACTGTATAACAGATGTTTTACAGACTGTACACATATATCATATGGTAGATGCATGAGGAATTTATTAATTTTTCATTATATTAAGCTTTGATTTTATTAAAATAAGACTTCTTTAACATGGTTTTATAATATGTAATATAATTATTTTGACATTCATATTGATAAAATAATGTTAAGTTATCTGTTATTGTGTAATTCATTATAAAGAGACTTTACAAAATATGCATTTCAGTACAAGTGTTTTATACATTTCAGGTGTAATGTATTTTCAATATAATAATATTAATACTTTACATCTGAAATGAGACTGAAATCCATCATAAGTTGATGACTATCTGAATTCAAAATAGTGCTACTAAAATATAATTAGATGTAAATTTAAAACTTAGTACATAAGATACATTATTGTTATCAATTTTCATTCATGATTTTAAAAAGAGTTTAACTTATATCTAATTAAAATTTACCTAGTAGCACCTGTGCAAGTAATCTTTCCAGATGACCATATGCTTGCTGTAGTATATGGTTTTCGTAATTTCATTGTAAGCATCTATCAAAAAGCAATTGTTTAAATATCAGAAGTTTAATTAAGACTAGTTATTAAAAAGTATAAAGACAAATTCATATTATATTTTATATAATTTAACATTCAAGAATATTTATTTTAATGTATTTATTTTTGGCATTATTTCATGATATATTCTTCTGCAGATATTATTTATATCTGCAGAAGAATTAGATAAAATCAGATTATTAATAAAAATTTGAATACTCATTTTAATATGAAGTGTACACAATTCATAAGTAATAACTTTCAAAATATAGTCAGGCCAAAATAATTGCATCATTGTATGAAAGATGAGATAATCTTATGTTAATTCCTATTTCTGGCACAGAAAATTTACTGATAACATTTAATATTAGTATCATATTTTTTTATACTGCATATACAAATAATTATCAATATCCTCATTCAATGTAAATCATACATATACAAGTCCTTATACATATTCTGACATGTCACAGTTTTCATTTTGCATCTTAATTTCTAGTTTTGTATTCTTAAGCTTACTATAATTATAATGAACAATGATAGTGGGTAATTGGTAAATATAACTATTATTTCTAACTTATTATTTGATCATTGTAATAGAATCTCATCATAAATCAAACATTACATATATTTCTATCTTTATATTATCATCTGTTTTGTTTATAAATACAAAATAAAAATATAATTATTACTTAAATTAATTGTTCAGTATCAAATAGAATGAGATATATCTTTAACATCTTATTACAATATTCAAATAATTTCTATTCCAAATAATTTTTACAATTTACCACACACGAAAAGGGATGTAATTATTTTGGTATTCATGATATAAGGGTAAAATTTTTTTGCTAGAAAACAATATTGATATTTAAACAAACAGTTCCAGAAAGAATTCAAAATCTACTTTCTGAATTTATCCATTATTTTAATAACATTTAGAATTCATCAGCTTTTCATATCCAATTTTAACATTGATTTAACCAACATAAATGTCATAATGATGTCAACATTGTGGTGATACAACAGTATTGTGATATCATTCATTATGTTATTGTGTCATCATAAATTATAGGTATTTTTTATATAATCTTGTTTATCATGATGATATTGCATCAATGTGATGGATATTAATAATAAGTAAGCCATATGCTACTCCTTATACTGCTAAAACTTAATGCCATCTATTGTCAAAAATATAAAATTTTAATAAAAAATTAAATATAATCCTATATGATTAAATTATACAGCATTGAAATGATACATTAATAATAGAATATCACTACTAAATTTTATGGAAATATACTTAGTAGTTCAAAAGTTATTAATGGACAATAACTTTTAACTACTTATTATGTTTCAATCAAATTTGGTCCTTAATAAAAATATTTAAAAGAATATAATTTATTTTGAAAAATATTTTCAAAGTTTTTTATTTTTAGCCTACTTTCTGAAAGAAAGGAAGACTTATAAGATAGACACTATGTCTGTTGTCTGTCTGCCACTAATAACTTTTGAACTTATTTTTTTTTCATGAAATTTGGTAGTGATGTTCTATTATTAAAAGTCACCTCAATGCCATATCCTTTAATTTTATAGGATCATATGACTCTATAAGATTAAAGGATATCTTGTAGATCATATATGATTAAATTTTTTAGTTTTGTCAAAAATTTTTTTTTCAGTAGATAACACTAAATAATATATTGCTTATCTGCAGTGTTTAACACTTACTGTTTAGCACCAGCTATCATCAACATCTC
>WUQG02037885.1:0-10776 GCA_011317285.2 Androctonus mauritanicus | reverse complement strand
TAGAATTTTATAACTGTTCCATCTTGTTTTGGTTATGAGTTGTAATTTTGCACTGATGATGGTTTAATAAAACTGAAGGTACTCTGCAATACTTAATTGTTTTCACTTTAGCTGTGAGCTAGTAACTGACTTTTATTTAGGATAAAGATTGTAAAATCAATGTCTCTTTTATGGCATCTCATAAACCAGGATTGATCTATACATACTGTTTTGTTAAAATTTGTAAATATCAGATTACTGCATAATATTTAACTCACATTAGTCACTAATTGTGCTTACTATTTTACAAAAGAATTAAAATGGATTAACAATGAAACTAAAGTTAAAACAATTATTTATAATCTGTAGCAAATATTTAATTAGAGATTACACAAAAATAAACCTTAATAAAAGCTCAAATTCAAGCAAAAGAATGATGTATTTATTATTTGCTAAAGATCTTTACCAAATAATAAATATATCATTCTTTTGCTTGAATTTCAGATTTTATTAAGATTTATTTTCGTGTAAGAAGAAATGGAAAGAATTTGAATTTTTTATTTGAAGTAAAAGAGTTAATTAGAGATTAATGATAAACCTAGTATTTCTTCTAAAGAATATGCAATTCTGCAACAGTCTGTACACAAACAATGGTAATACAGCTTAGTTGTGATTACAATAGTATGAATTAATAATAAAATTTATATTAAATAAGTTTCACTACTTACATAATCAATAGTATATTATTTAACTATCAGTATGAAAATATTTAAATATTTTTATAACTGGAATGAATATACCAGTGCATACAGCTCTGAATATCAATGCTGGTTATTATAATACAACCAGTACTAAAGTGTAAAACTTTCATAATACATTTCTTATAAAAATTGAAGAAGAAATTTGTTAAAAATTTATTTATAAATATAGTAGAATATTTTGAATAATTTTTAAAACAACAATCAAAAGGTTATTTTTAGAAGATAATGAATTACAAGAAACAATGAAAATATAACAAGTTTAACAGTTTCTATTATACATAAATTAAGTAAAAATAAAAAAAGTAATATTATAGATTCCAGTATATAGAATAAAATTAATTCACAGTTTTTTTCATAAAGTAAATATAAAAAATGCATATTAATTAAAGGAAATGCAGTTATTATATATAATCATGTATAAGTAATCCATATATAAGCCAACCTCCACTACTTCAGAGTTTAAAAATTGATAAAAATTTGAAACCAATATATAGTAAGTCTCCAACTTATACAGGTTCAAGTTATGTGGTTTCAAAGATTTGTGGATGTATAAGCCTTTTAATTTTTGTTAAATTTCAATAAAATACTAATGAAAAATTCAATAAAAAATTACATTTTTAATATTAGTTATTGCCTTAAATTTTCTTATTTATGGTTAAATTATACTCACACATTTCATTTGATCATTCCATTCGTTAATATGCCCATTCATGTATATCAAATTTTAGCATTGTTGGATTTATGTAGTTTTCAATTTATGCAGAATCTTTTTGGATGAATTAATCACATAAGTTGGGGACTACTATGCTACTATATAACTATATACTACTACTATATAAGCCACCCTCCAATTTCAAGTATTAGAACAATATGTCATTCATTGAAATAAATAACTATTTTTTTATAATTTTAAAAATTTTCCAAATCCAATTCAATATTAGATTAAATAAGTCCACTTAGACAAAATGCCAGAAAAGCATTGATATATCATGACACAACATGATGAGAAAGCTGGACAGACAATAGGATTCAATTGTATCATGTCCTATTTCCTTGAAATACAATTTTATTGAACTTCTTATTTGAAAGAAAATATCAAAAAAATATTAAAAGTTTCTGCCATTTCTAAATCTCAACAAAAATATTTAACAAAGTGATAATAAAATCAGAATAAAAATATGCAACACAAATTTTGCTGAAAATGACAGGAGTAAAAAGCTGACCAGCATTCATATAATTGCTTGAAGTGCAAATCAAATATCTAAAATTAGCACAAAATAATCATCTTGTATTTTCAAAATGATCAGAACTATCATGCATCACAATATTTCCATTTAATATTAAATGATGATACATACAATAGTGGCTATCATGATTAAAAAAAGATCAATCTACACATTTCCTATTTTATTTGGAAGTATTTAGTAAATTAATATTTTTGAATATATTTAAATATGAACAGTCATATACATCCTACATTTTTAATAATAGAATAAAAAAATAGATATTTTTATAAATAAATATGGCAAATCCTGCTGCTATCAAAGAAGCACTACTAGCACAAAGATGACGTAATGTAATCATTTTATATATTTTCAATTGCATTTGTGCAGCAAGTGATACTTAAGTCATTACAAAAATATTAATTTATATAATATCATACATATCTGCATATTTTCAATGAAAAAATCAAAAAAATAATAAGAAATTATCTTTATTAGGAATAAATACATAGATTTCATGGCTGATGCAAAGGCATAATAGAATGTGATGCAATTAAGCTGGCAAATCTTATGATCTTATGAAAAATTTACCAATTTTTAATTGTCTCATACACAAGCTAACTTCACTTCTTCAAAATTTTTTTTGGAATAACTTCCTTGACTTATATATGAATACATAAGTGTATATGGTAGTTTACCAGTACAATAGAAAGTAATTAATTACTAAAATTCAGCACAATTAGCAGTAAACTTATTAAAGACTTTATTAAAAAACTGAGTAACATTTTTGGTTATACACTGTCTTCAATCACTTCCAGAATTATCTAAGAGTATTAAAAATTCAAATATTGATAATTCAAATTAGTTCTATTATATATAAAAATATTCTTATAAAAGTTTATAAGAATATTTTTATATAATCTCAAATTTAACTGAAAATAACATATCATTTACAAAATATTAATTATTTTCACAAATTACTGCAGATTTAAGCACTTTACACAGTTTGTTACTAAAAATTCATTATCTGGAGTACTTTCAGTTATTAACCATCCTCAGTGAAAAGTACAAGAATTAGAAACATAAACATTTGAATTGTAGAATTTTTAGTAACCAATTTTGTAAAGTGCTTAAATCTTATATTATTTTCAACAGAATATTAATTAAATAAATTTTACAATTCATTCAATAATTTTTTATTACATAGAGCCATATGATGGAAAGTTCTATTAGTTTATCATTAGTTATATCATTTTTATTCTATCTTCTTGTAATTTCCATTGTTTCTTTTATTGCATCTTCTTTCTGAGTTTTACATGTACTTTTTATCTTGGATTCTTTCCAATGAAATTTTAATATTATTTTCATAATATTTTCTCACTTTTCCCACTGATTTAGCTATCTTAATGTCATCTTGGTGTTCTATCTCTTAAATTATGTTCTGTCATTCCTATATAATATGTCTGTATTATTGTTCATTGGAGTCATAGTTATATAACAATACTTGGTATATTCATCCTTAAATCCTCTTCATGTTTAGCTTTTTCATTTTTGAAAGCATTAAATAAAGTTTGCCCTCTTGTATATGCAATATTTTTATGTTATTTTCTTACAGCTTTCTAATCATTCTATTTTTAGTAAGGTGGTGAAGAACTTTAAAAACAAATTTTTCTGTGATCTAATGAGTTGGTCTGGTGGCTCATTTGACTGTATTTGCTATATATTATTTGAACTTTCATTATCTTTCATTATTTTGCAGTATATTGATTGCATAAATCTTTTGCTATACCCAGGACTTTCCCCATAAGTTAAAATTTTATTAATCTTTTCCTTTCTACTTATTAGATTGCTACAATGGGTAATAGCCCTCTTAAAATAAGTATTATTTAATTAATTAATTTAAAATAAGAATTACCATATTTAATTAAGGAAGGCTGCTTTCTTAAATCTTAAAAGGTCACTGGACCATGATAGGATTATTATTGAATTAAATAAATCTTCCTATAAACACTTGTTCTACAAGTATTTTGATCTATTTCAATTCTGACATCCAAGAAGTGCACTGTAATAGTACTAGTCTATTCCATTCTTAGCATCAGGCCATATATTCTATCAGTTAATGCTTCTTTGGGCCAGCAGCTTTTTATCTGTTTGTTTCCAAATTAAAATAAATCATCAACAAATCTTATTTAGATTTTTATAGTAAGGTTGTAAGATTGAAAAAACTTTATTTTCAACTGATCTAATAAAAATTTCTGCTAGCACTCCCTTCATTTGGCTGCTGATGAGGACACTTCATACTTGCTAGTAATATTTTCTTTCATATATAAAATACAAGTTTATAGCACACTAAGATCCCTAAAGTTGGTAGCAACATAGTTGATATTTAGAACATGCTATAGTAAGAACCTATAAAATGCTAGGCACATGGGTGAAAGTTCTAGAGAAAGGAAGAGGCTTTTGAAAATTTAAGGTGCCAAGTATTTCTCCTTGGTTAGATGTTCCTGTCTGATTCTTTTACTTGCTGAAGTGATAGAGATTTGGTTTCTTTTCAATTTAGAAATGAACCAGGCTATCAATACTTTTTCTAAAGAGTATATGGGGAAATGTCTTTTCTGTACTATGGATCTTGCTGACACCAGATCCCTGAATGAATTTATACAGGGAATCAGACAGGAAACACTTAACCTAATTTGGTAGAGTTAGCTTATCTCCTGAAGTATTTGACTTAAATTTGGAAGTCTACATTTCCAAATTTCTTCTATAGAGGTTTGGGCTTAGGATGATAAACTTCATTCATCATTTTACAATTAATCCCATCATGGAGTTGGCTGGATTAACTGGGTAAAAATGCATCAGCTTTCAATTCAGAAAACTTGGGATTGAATATTGATTTCATCTTCTGAAAAACTTTATATGACTGTTTTTGATGTAAAAAAGGATAGATGATGATATTAGCACACTTTAAATTCTTATATGTTAACAAGAAGTGTCTTTTGAAACATTTGCTTGTTACAAATTTTTTGTAAAATTGGAATAAAGGCTCATAAATTGAGTTTTCGACAAATTATATTTGTTCTTAAGATTGGCATCTCATAAGCCAGAATTGATCTGTATATATATATATACAGATCAACCTTGCAAATTTTTCTCTCTCTCAGCTAAGTACATTATCATCAGTATTTATTTATTAGAATAATTGAAGAATCCACAAACTTTATTAGAAATAATAGAGACTATCATGTCTACATTATATAGAATTCCTAATATTGTAATCAGTCAATGTATTTTTAATTTTTTTTTATATAAACAAATTAGAATATTTGCATCAAAACATTAAAAAATAATATTTTGTGTTATATAAACATAAAATACAAACTAACGAATGCATTATTTTGTTATTATTGTTATATGTATATCTTTTTTTAATATCTAATAAATAATAAAAATTTTATCATGTTATTTATGAAGTGAATGTTTATCATTCAGGAAAATTCAATAACATTAATTCTTTTAAACAAATAACAAATAAAGTTGTTTTTAAATAAATTCCAGTCATAATTTAAAATAGTATTTTATAATACATAGAAATTCAAAACATCTATTCATTGTAAAATCTATCAAATATTTAGCATGCTAGAACCATAAAAAACATGGTGATAGACTTCCAAAACAGAACATCAACTATTATTTCTAAAGATGAAATATAAAATGCTTCTTGTTTTTTGTGCTGTTGATATTTTAAATAAATTTTGCTTTATAATTAGTCTTTACAATATTTTTATTCTAGATTAAAATTTGAATTATTTTCTCTCTTTGTACTTTTCATCAATAAAAATAAGAAAAAATTATGTGAATAGTCTGTAAATTGATGGCATATTAGAATTAAGGAAATGCAGTACTGCATTTCTTAATTATAATCAAAATATAATAAAAATTATTATTAATTATTGTCATAATGCAAAATTATGATGACAATGACTACTTTATATCAATTTAAATTTTATGAAACTTCTAAGAGAATAACTGCATTACTAAAATATTTTATGTAAATGATGATACCATTACCAGAAATTCCCATCTTTTGTTAATAATAGAATATTGTTAATGAAATGTAAAAAAATGCTACAAAAAGTGTGATTGTAAAAAATAATCCCTTAATAAGCAATAAATTAGTAAGTTTATTTGCACATAGACCTGACAGAAATATTCTTATTTTGAGTTAGTATTACATCATGAACAAAGATAGCTGCTTCTACGATTGATGAATGTTTATTACTATTTATTTGAATAAAAGTGAAATATTAATGTTAAAAATTAAATAATAATTAAAATTGAAAATAAACAGAAATAAGTAATGTTATGCTTCATGAAGCAGTTGAAAAATATTTTATTCTTTATAAATTAGGTTTTAGAATATCCATTATCAATCTTTTTTCTGGAACCATCTAAGCACATATAATTTATAAATTCATTTAGTTTGCTTTTGATTAATGCACAGGTTTTCTGGTCCTAATGAGTACATTAGAGCAGGGTATACCTGTATAAATATTGATATAGAATTCAAATAAATTCAATTTTACAGTCAGTCAAAATGCCTCAAACTACCAGAATCTTGAAGGAACAGAAACAAGAATTTAGCTATTGAGACTGAACTTTATATATTTATTTATTTACACTACTAAAATGATTTCTTAAGAAAAATAAATTAACCTAAACTTAATTTTCAACAAAATGATGTTCCAGTTAAGTAAGCAATATATTTATTAAACTAATATATTATTTATACTTAATTATAATATTTAATTTATATATATCAAAAATAATTATTATTAAATATATATAAAGGAATATATATCTTCCATATCAAAAATTAATATAGCAAATATTATTACAATCCATCTTTAACATGCATTATTTTAAATAAACATAACTCTCTAAGGATTAAAACTTCAATTTTTATTCACTAATAAATAAAAATTGAAATTTTAATCCTTAAATAACTATACTTATTTAAAATAGTAAACATTTAAAAATATATATCATTAAAAATTTAATTTATATATTAATTAATAATAAAATGAATTAAAAATGATAAATTAATTGAATAATTATCTTTTTTCTAAATTCTTCTTTGGATGCTTTAGTGAATGCTAGGTAAATCAGCTTTTGAATATCTAACATTTGCTAAAGCAGCACACTTATCAGAATATAAATAAAATCATAAATAAAACTGAAAATTTAAATATACTTACTAGTAATGACCTTGAGATAACCTATAAAATAAAAATATCTCTTACTCTCAAAAATACAAGATATTAATTCTAAGGATTAATATCTTGTATTTATTATCTTAAAAAGAGATTTTTTTACATTTCATATAAGAAAAACGATCTTCTTCCACTACACCTATTGTTAACCTATAATAATTACAAAATATCAACATAAAGGCAAAAAAATAATGCAGATAAACAAACTTTTAGATTTAATTGGAATATTTTTGATTTTTTAGAAATCAACATCAACCAAATTGACTTGCAATACTCATCATAATTGAATAAATATAAAGAAAATGCAATAAACAATGATACAAAAAAACTAATTTATCAAAAAATGCTATTTTGTATAACTTTATTAATATTTAACGCCATTAAATAAATCATTTTTGTATCATCATTTATTGCATTTTTTTGTATTTATTCAACATCAATCAAAGCTTCTAAAGAATGTAAAAAATAAATTATTTTTCAAATTACTTTGGAATTTTTTGAAACTTCATATTTAAATCAGTTTAGTTCTAATCAATTTATAAAATGTTTTATTTTTATATTCTTTAAAATTTTTTGTTGAAATTAATCTTTTTAAAGATTTAAATTTATTTGGAAATATTTTCAAAGTTTATTTGCCTGTCTAATTTTTATGCTTTTATGTTGATATCTTCTTCCTTTATTTGAAAAATCTAAACATTTATATTGTATCTGTTATACAAGATGTATCTAATAGTTGAGACAAAATCAAATCATAAATTTTTTACATCAAAATAATGAAAAAAGTTGTTATAAGCTCAAAAATGCTGCATTTAAGAGAAAATACAAACTTTTATAATAGTGCTTTTCAATAATCATAAAAGTAACATATTTAATTATTAAAGTAAATTTTAAAAATTCATATGGTACTTTAACATTTTTTTACATTTTTACCATCTTATATTGCAATATCAATTTGTTTTTAAATTTATTTTATTAATTAAACATGTTTCCTTTATAATCTTTGAAAAAGTATTATTATAAAAATGAATATATTTCTCTAAAATGTGGCATTTTTGGATTTATGTTTATAACTAAAATAAATAAATACTAGCTTAAAACACCTTCAATAACTTTTTATTAAAAGCTTTTCGGATAATGCTCCATCATCAGTAAATAACGAACAATTAAAAATTGTTCGTTACTGATGATGGAGTTAGTTACTGATAACAGCATTATGGAGCATTATCTGAAAAGCTTTTAATAAAAAGTTATTCAAGGTATTTTAAGCTAGTATTTATTTATTTTAGTTAGATTCTTTACACCTTAGTTTTAATATTTATGTTTATAAGAATTTTTTAATAATTTGAATTAAGAAATTCATGACTTGCTTTTATCCCAACCATTAGGTGATACCCTATATATATATGGTATCATTGAAAGATGAAACGATTGTAAAATAAACATGCAGTAAATAAACAAACAATTTATCAGTAGTTACATTTGTTTTTTTTTGTGTGTATTCTTAAACATTTATAGATAAACCCAACTATAACTAAATGCCAACTATAATGGAACCTTAGTTAACAATGTTAAGTAATTTGATGAAAAATATTATTAATTCATTATCAAAAATGCACATTAAAAGCATAATTTATTTTTAAAAAATTTATTTTTTTATTCTATTAACATAGTTTGTTATTTAGTTACATAATTAATTTTAATAAAATAAATTTTATAGTAATGTATTATAGCAGTAATATTAACAGAAACTTATACAGGATGGAAGAAAAGTCTATATCCCTCCAAATAATTTGATAATGTTGGAATAGTTACACCACGTCCACTAGATGACTATGATAAGTTTGTATCATGCTCCCTCTATAGGGAACTTTACTTTGTGTGTATGATAGAATAAAGTCTACACATGTATGCTGTTTCCTCTTGTTTCCTGTCCAGTTATTGTCTTTGTTTTTATGCCAGTTAATCCAACCCAACAAGTTATGGGCCCAGGATATCACCAAAATATCACTGGAAAGTGACTGAAATACTAGAAAATATTTGCATAGAATGGATTATAAAGTAAGTGAATCAATTTCATAAAACTTAACATCTGATAATGTGCTGGTCTGGATGCCATATTGTCCTAATCACGAGGTCCCTTTAGTACAATAAAGTACCTATGATTCATGGTCTGTTAAAGTCAAATGACTGAAAAATGAATCTAGAAGATCAAATTATTGAACTGAAACACCAACTAAATATGTTACAGAACCAGATGAGTGGAAATAGTGTGATGACATCAGTGGTGTGAATGTCTGTTTTGTCACACGTTGATGTTGTTACACTATTGGTGGCTGATGGCTTATCAGAAAATAAACATTTAGATGGGAACAATTATCATGAGTGGAAGTTTCTAATGAAAAACTTCTTAGTCAATGCTGGTTTATAGTCATGTATAAAACTAGTTGAAAACTAACAAGTCAATCCAGAATTGGACCAAAGAACCCTAAAATAAATCTTTCTCTGAGACAATGTGTGGTAGCAAAGACAAAGAAGGCAAAACAGCCAGAGAAGCTTCGCTAAACTTCGAGAAGGCTTATGAAGATAAGGGTACAGTGCGATTAGTTGAATTATATGCCACTCTGTTCAAAACAAAGTTTGAGGACTTACAATCAATGCAAGGGTATATAGATCACATGCCATGCATTGCAGAACAATTGGAAAATGTTGGGGAACCATTCAAGAACAATGTTGTAGCCAGAATCATTCTTGGTGGACTTCCAGAACAATACAAACCTCTAGTACTAAGACTTCAAGGCTCTAATCAACCATTAAGTGTAGAATTAGTGAAAAATCTACTTCTACAAGTAAATGTGAAAGAACTAAAATCGGGGTTAGGCAACTTTCAATATCAAGCACTTGTTGGAGCTAATAGACATCCAGTGTTCAAGAAAAGCAACAGTAAATCCACCAAAGGACCATATCACTTTAATTGTAATGTTTACAGTCATATTGCTCACAATGTAAAGATAGGCCAAAAAAGGGCAAGCAGTCTAGGTATAAACTTGAAGATACCAAGCATGTCTCACTAACAGCATATTCCATGTTTCACAATAATAAGTCAGATAAGATCAGTTATGATTCGTAGTACATAGATTCTTATGCCACAGGTTATTTTAGTAAATATAATCATTCTTTAAAAGACTATAAGGAAAGAACATTGTCTAGTGTACGAGTCACAAATGGTTCCATCATTAAGGCTGGTAAAGTATATCAGGGCTAATCACCTGATATATGGATTATAATTAGTGGTTTTTGATGAAATATATTCACTGAACAAAGAAATTCAACTCAGTTTATGGAAAACTCCTTTTATCCATCCTTGGTACACAGCTTCGCAACCTGAACAAACATTACAATTAAACTTGCAAAGATATCAACATACTGCCATTTCAAGATTAAGAAGTGGTCACACTAAAACGCTCCAATTTGAAAATGGAATTAAAAAGTTTGACATTTGCCTTAACTGTAAAACAGAAGAAGCTTCACCAAATCATATACTCT